>JAHWFP010030755.1:12742-51280 GCA_023313725.1 Lithobius niger
TTGGTTTTATCCTTTTCAAATGCAGGGAAATCCCCCCCCCCCCATTTCAAATTTGTTTTAGAGTTCAGTTTTAGTTTCTCTTTAAGCTAGTATTCCAATTCCAACTTAGTGCTGCATCAATTTCAGTTTTAATTTTAAGATGATTTAAATCAATGATTTAATCACGTATTTGTGTTTGAAACTGATTCCAAGAGCCCATGTAGCACACATTTAACCCAAGTGGCGTTATGCGACAACAGAAAAGTGTCTGGCCAGCCTATTCTCAAACTAAAAATAGAAATAATAAACTAAACAAATGTGAAATCAACTCCCTATAGACCTAAACAGGTCCTTTCCTTTCGTGATTTGACGAGTTAACTTTTTCCTATTATTAAAGTTCGGCTGACCCGGTTAACACTTTAAAATGTCAGTGTCACGGGGCCAACTGTCAAAGCTTCCTTCTCATACTTTCCTACGGGAAAGAGTCCAGCGCTCACACCAATCTTTTTTCATGGCACAATGGAGACAGCAGAATACGAGACATAATTTGACTGTAAAATTATGCCCGAACTATTCAGAGCGTGAGGCTGAGGAGGTATCACTTTTCCACCGATAATCTCATTAGGCCTACTTGTCAATAAACTCGTTATGTATTAACTGCACATATTTAAGGACCAGTTACCACGCATTGTAATTTACTTAATGGGAATTTTCATTCGTAGCTTAAGATCTGCCGGTAAGTGTCAAGTTTCCACCTTGCAAACACTCAGTGGTATAGGGGAAAAGATCAACTTGTATTAGTGATAGTTGCAGAACGTGATGTTAAAACCGTTTATGGATCAGTTGAATAGTTTCCGGTTAAGAAATGCTTCAAACCGTCTAGTTCTTTTGTAATCACCCTGTATATTGACACGTATTTATTGGAGAAATACCTCCACAGCGTAATTTTCAACGCACGTTTTCCGCAGAAGTCAAAACGGACGCTAGTTCGAGAATGGGCCGTGTGAGGTCAGGTCTCAATGCGAACATTGGTACAAATGGTAGAATTGTGACGGCTACTTCTTTCATGCTACTCCTGGTAATAACAATTTTCAAAAGGGTTTCAAAGGGTTTAACGAGCGTTAACCACTCCTGGTCATCTACCCGAAGCCCTAAGGCTCAACAATTTTAATTGATATTTAACAATAAACGGACAGACATCACTTTAGTTAAGCAACTTTATTAAGCACTTGATTAATGAAGCAACCAACTCATCATGATCACAATGCTGCAGCGCAGTCCATCCGATCTGAAACCTTACAGGAAAGTTAATTTGTGTTCTTTTGCTGTTTTTTGACTTCGGCTCAGATAAACCTTACCTTAAACATCTAGTTGTGGTGTTGAAGCGTAGGTTGAAGGATGTCAATCCTCCTATTAAAATTAGGGGGGGGGGGGCCCGTTCGGCGTTTAACAAAAAAAGATGTATTCAGGTCATGTGCATTTTTGTTTGGCCTGTTTGGGCAGACATTGTCTAGGTTTTATTTAGTAAAAGTGTAGGGAAAGAAAGAAAAGGAGAAAAATTTTTTTCTTTCTTTTTCTGCGATTGAAATGTTTTAATCTTGTTTATAGTTGCTTTTAGTGTTACGTTTATGTATAATATCTTCTAACCCTTAGGTTTATTTTTGGGCCATTGTTAGTGGCATTTATTTGTGCTCATTTGGGTTCCTTTTCTCCCTTTGAGAATAAAATCTTATCTTATCAAACGATTCGTTTTTGTTTTCTAATTCCATTTGAAGCTCAGTCCAAGGACCCGGGTTTTATTCCACAACACGTGTATTTTCTTTGTTATTATTGTTGCTAAGTTGTCATCCTTGGAACTTCACAATGTTCGCTCCATTCAGTTTCTTCATTTATACTATTTACCGCTCGTTTCTTTAACCATTTTACAGTTTTGTTGTTTAATTTTTAGGGAGCACGAATCCGAACTGGGTTATCTGCCCCACGACGACAAAGGGCACAATTGAGCTGTAGAACTCAGGAATCAGTGACATGCCACGATCGACACGAGCACAAGGCCCCACCAAAACCTCACGTCAAACAATTCCTTTTAAATTGCAGCAGGAGAATAGGTTTGACGTTGACCTGTATTTAAGGATGTTCAGCCTGTGGTTTTCTGTACAGGTTATAACTTCGAATTAATCCGTAATAACAAACTACTCAAAGTTACATTCCGCCTGCCTTATAACAGCCACGTGCTGATCGCCATCCGCGCATGTTATCATCTCACCGTTTCGTGAGACTCGGCGTAGTTGTACAAGGCCAACTAAGATAGTACCGTTGCAGCTACTATCTCAGGTTGCCTTGGGCGTAGTAGACGAAACGGCATGAACACAAAATTGTGCCATCGCAAACTGGAAACACACTTAATAATTTTTTTTGGCTTATAGCCTATTTATAGCCTACTTATTTTTCTTCGGCGATCTATAAATAAATAATTTTAATTTAAAAATAATTTTAATTTTTACCGCATTAGTCTTTTAGATTTTTGATCTCATGGTAATTATTAGAAAACGATTAAAAATCAGTCCATGCACACACGTAGATGAAACGTCATGATTATTGTTAAGTGCGCAAAGTATCGTATAATAGTAGGATGCTATTAAATTAGTTCCCAATATTCAACAGAAAATCTCGTATACGCCTAATTTTAAAACGTATTTTCGGCAAGGGATTGACTAACGGTAAGTAAATAGAACTTCGGAGCAGTACTTGATGTGGAGGATCGAGAAAATGGCGTTGGGAGGAACGTACCTTTAAAACTGCAAAAATCTTGTTACAATTCTACTTTATTCTATTTTCTAGTCATCTCCATTTCAGAGCTTTAACACAATTAATGCTTATTCACACCTCGGCTCATAGAAAGCCCGACAACGCTGATTGTTCGTGGTATTATGGTTTACAGCTTAGCAAAAGCTCAAAGTACAAAGTCGAAAGGTTAGCTTTCTTTACGAAGAGCCAATATAGTAAAGAAGTGTCGAAGTTATTTTCGCAGCCGTTCTTTTGTGCTGCCTACCAGGTGCTTATAAATGTGGTCCATGTTATATCTCTCGCTTCATATTCAATTGCTTCACTAACTCGTCTGGGAGAGATGCTGCAGGTTTCATTTCCTGGCTCCTAATCAGTTGAATGCAATAAGTAATAGTTATTGGTGAGAAAGTCACGGTTACCGAGTATTATAACACGGCTGTGACGATTGGCACGAGAGTGGGTAAGTCCGTCGAGTGCGCAGCGCGAGATGGGTTTGCCCACTCGAGGGCCAATCATTGCAGCCATGGTACAATATTCGGTAACTGTGAGTTTCTCACCAACAATTGACTCGTATTTAATTAAAATGTTTTTGTGTTATTTACTTTGTGTTTGTGAAAATTGGTTCAAGAAATACGATAACCAGCAAATCGATATGAATGAAGGTTGTTCCATTTTAGTTTGTGAAGGGGGAGGTGGGAGTCAGGCGCACGCGTCCTTTGGCTGGTAAGCTCAAGTTTTCGGAGCAGAATGTTGGGAGAGTGAATAAACGTCGATGTGTACGGCAGCACAGATAGAAGGATTCCAGCGGAACATTCCGGAATAATTCTTTTTGTACAATCGCAGTCCGAGAAGTGTTTCAAGAAGTACGGTAATATGTCAGTATGAATGAAGGTCATTTCAATTTTAGCTTGTGCCGGGAGTGGGGGGAAAGGGTAGACGGAGTGAAAAAACTTAGATATGGTCCAGACATTTGTGTGAGTTAGGGATAGGATTTCTTTCGGGACATTCCGGCAAGTTAAGTAATTCCTTTTGCAGGTTTTTATTGCGTTACGTTTTTCGATGCTGTATATGGTCGTTGGTGTGTGCATTCCCGGTCACGTGATCCGGAAGTTTCAAAAGTGTGGCGGGTTATCGGCAGAAGTTAGCGTAACTTGATAACGCACACTTCCGGTCACGATTAACGGGATTTAGCCTACGGAAATTTAGCATGGCGTTGACTTAGCGTGACGTCACAGCCGTGGATTAATGATTTATGGCGCCTCGCTAGGCCGAGTTTGTATTATTATTATTATTGTTGTTGTAGTGATTATAATAAAAAACTATTATGTAAACATATATAAAAATTATTGCGGAAAACGCAGATATATAAGGTGCCATACTAGAACAATATTTACGGACTAAGAAATAAAGCAAATTACATACCTACACTCTTCAATAAGCTAGATAATGCTATGTTACCAAAGTAAGCAAGAATTTAAAAAAAAACTTGAAACTAGAGTTAGTGAAACAATATATAAAATATATGAATGAAATGAAGGGGTAATGTATTTTATTTTACGTAAGAAGGGTTTTTTGTTAAGTTTCTGTAAAAAGTGTATATGTTAATATATATGCACTATTATTTAAATTAATAAATACTTATTGTTGCTCACACAAGTTTGTTACAAACTTCGAGCCATGTGAACAATAAAGCTTATTATTATTATACATTATTCGTACTATTTTACGTTATTATTATTTTATTACAAACTAGCCTTTCAGTCTATGATCGTTAGCTGTACAATGACTGGAAAGGAGATCCAGGTCTTAAGTGGCTCTCTGGCTCTTTCAGGAGCTATGCTGGGTATATTCTATATCTATTCTATATCTATTCTGGCGTATTATGGACAGTATTCGTTGCTACCACGATCGGAGGACCATCAATATTCATTCAGGTCCAAATTTGGCATTGGGTCCGGTTCACGTGACTTGAAGGAAATAAGGAGGAGGGCCCCTTTAAAACAATTTGTACGTGTTTTACGTTATCTCTAATAGTTTCTTATTCGATTTTCTACTAATGATAATGCAAACTCAATAAAACAAGAACGGAAAGGGAAAAAGAAACTTCTTACTCCCACGTACGACTACGAAAACAAAACAACAACACCTCCCCCCCCCCCAAAAAAAAAAAAACCAACACGCTAACTTTTTTCTTTGGGAAGACCATGTAGGCGTTTTCACGTGAAAAAATAAGTGTTTCGGCGAGATCTGAAACTTCCAAGGGACTGAAACTTTGTTCGTAAAAAAAAAAATGCCACTTAAGGTAAGTAATCTAATTCAACCTAACGTTATCTTAGGCAATTAGAGTACAGAAAAATAGTACGGTATTTTTTTGGAAGAGTCAAACTCACGGACCCTGCACCAGTACGTGGAACGTCACAGAGAAATATGCTCGATCCCTATAACATTTACAAAAATTTGCCAAGATTCACAGAGTCGCACGAAGATTAAATAATTATCTAAAAATTCACTAAATATGCAAAGATTTGGAAAGCTTCAAAGCTGTTCAAATAACCTAAAGAATCTGAGATAAAACGAAGAGTTTAAAACTGAATTTCGTTAATCTGCATCTTTAAAAAAAATTCGCAAATTTTTAATTTTCAAAGATTCACGAAGAATTAATTGATTCTGAAAAAAATGCAAACATTGCAGATTCTCTCAAAAGGTTCACTAAGTATCTGAGCCATTGTCTTTCCTTTTGAAAAGTTTAGGAAAGTATACGCGAAAGAAGATCACAGAAAGTAAAGAAAGGTGACATTTTTTTTTTAAAAAAAATAATTTCTCTGAGCACAAGCAGTAATGCTTGTGCGGCTGAACCGGCTCAATTTTAAACGACCAGATATTTTTGAAAAGAAAAAAAATCTGGTAAACGGAGGAGCCAACCCGGGGATTTGAACCGGGAAACCTTCGATCATCGTAGGGGCCAGAATTGTCCAGAATAGTTCCCATAGTCGCTGAAGGAGAATGGTAGCATCTCACGCTATCCTGGCCAGCAATCCTGACGGGGACTTTGCCAAGGTATCCATTCCAGGTGTTCGACCAGATCCGCAAACCTCCAGCAACCAGGCTGAGCTCTCTCACCGCTCAGCCACGATGACCAACTACAGGTTACAACTATACACTAGCCAAGTGCCCGATTTAATTGCCCATTAAAAGCACATTCCTCCCAACGCCATTTTTCTCGATCCACCACATCAGGTACGGCCCCAAAGTTCTTATTTACTTACCGTTAGTCAATCCCTTGCTAAAAATCTGTTTTAAAATGTGGCGTCTACGAAGTTTTCTGTTGAATATTGGAAACTAATTTAATAGCATCCAGCTAATATTTACATTACAATAACTATGATGTTTCATCTGTATGTGTAAATGTGCTAATTTTTAATCGTTTGCTAATAATTACCATACGATAAAAAATCTAAAAGACTAATGCGCTAAAAATTATAATTATTTATGCCAATAGATCGCCGAAGAAAAATTGTAAGGTACGAGCCTAAAAAATTATACAGTGCGATGTTAAAATACGAAAATCTTTCCAGTTTGCGACGACTCAAGTCAATTTTTGCTTTCATGCTGTTTCGTGTATTGCGCCCAAGACCAACTGAGATATTCGCTGCGTTCCTCGCTGCGACCTTAGTTGGCCTTGTATTACTACGCCGAGTCTCGCGAAATGGTGCGATGATAACATGCGCGTGGCGATCTGCACGTGGCTGTTATAAGGCAGGCGGATGTACCTTTAACGTGTGACTTTTTGCCAATGCGTGGAGATATTTTTATTTACGGCCTACATTAAATTGAAGAAATCCGTCCGCTTACCACGATCGTTACGTGCATGGCGCTTTTGCACGGAATATTCAAATCTGAACCTTATGAATGGTTGTTACAGCAACATACCGCCTGCCTTATAACAGCTACGCACCAATCGCATCCGCGCATTTACCATAGTCAAGGTCAACTGAGACAGTAGCTTCGTTCCTCACTGCGAAAAACGTAGCTACTATCTCAGTTGGCATTGCGCCTAATAGACAAGACAGCGTGAACGCATTAATTGTGTCGTCACAAACTGGAATGATTCTTGTATTTTAAAATCACAATTTATAATTTTCTAGACTAGTGTCTTATAATTTTGCTTCGGCGATCTATTGGAATAATTAATTTTAATGCTTACTGCATTAACTTTTTAGAATTTTGATCTCATGATAATTATTAGCAAACGATTAAAATTAGTACTGTGCATACACAGATAAAACTTCAAGGTCACTGTAGGCGCGCAAAGGATTATATAGGAACAGGTCGTTCTTAAATATAGTAAACAATATTCAACAGAAAATCTCCTAGACGCCACATTTTAAAACGGATTTTTTGCAAGGGAAAAGACTAACGGTAAGTAAATAGACCTTTGGGGCCGCACTTGATGTGGAGGATTGAGAAAAATGGCGCTGGGAGGTACATTCCTTTAAAGGAATAACCTCCAAACGAGATTATAAAATTTGTTGTTCGAGTCACGAGTGAAGTAGTGTCACGAGGTTTTATGTACTAGCTATCTTTAGTCAATCCTTCACGATCGCCTTTAAAATGGTCACGTGCGCGAGTGAACAAGGCTCAAGCACGGCTGCCTAGTATAAATCCATTTTAAACTGAGGTGGCTACAAAATATTTTCTTGTCAGCCTAAGGTAATGTACGTCGATATCTCACGCGAGGCCGGCTAGGATAAAAGCTCTGGGCCATGGAAGCAAGAACTGCAGCAGCTGTCTTAGTCGACCTTGGGTTAAACGTGCATTAGCGTAATGAGTGAGACCTATGCCAAACACGGCTAGTTGAACATTTGTTTACCATTACACGGTTACGCCTATTAGGTGTGTTCAGGAACTCTGGCTTCGGAATTGATTATTGTGGCTACTACCTTCTACCAACAGGTGGACCCGCTGTCCCCCCCCCCCCCCGCAATTGTGAGTTTTGATGACTATGAGTAATGTACTTCAGTGGTTGCCAACCTTTTTCAAACCTAGACCCCCCCCTAAAATATTTTTTTCCACGACCCCAACCCCCAAGTAAAATCCTTCGCCGTCGATTTCACAACTAGGGGGTCTGGGGGAGCGTTGTTAGTAGGGATCGGCCGATATGACTTTTTACCGATACGTTACCGATGAAAGGTACACCAATCCGATACGATACCGATGTCGATACCGATAATAATAATACAAAATCGCGACTAAAAGTTTAAATTACATGCAAAAAAATGCAACTTCGGTTTCTGGTTTTGCGTGGGTCCAGCTGTTGAGATTATCCAAAAAGTTCTGTGCAGCAATGACAGCATTTTTACTCTTATTCTTACTTATGGCTTCAGTACATTCATCTTCTCAGTTAGATTCTAGTTGGTTGTTGTAAAACTTGGAACTGCATGGAAAAGCATGGAACTGTCACGTGCTACATTTTCATTACAAACTGAGCAAATGGCTTTGCTTTTGTCACTTGGTTATTGCTTTTGCCGTGCTTGGTGTCAGTTTTTCAGGGAAGACAGTTGTGTTTCTTGGCATAACAAATATCTGTATTGGAAGCCTTATATTGGTCCGATACCGATATGGCAAAAATACCGATAAATACAGATTATACCGATACCGATATCAATATCGGACTATCCCTAGTTGTTAGCTCCCCAAGAGGGGTCCGGGGCAGATGCCCGGGAAGCCAATGCTTTCTTTGCATTTTAAGCGTTTTGAACGTCGTCATTTGCTCATTAAAAAAAAAAATAGCCCTCGTATTTTATAGAATTGTACAATATACAATAGATTAGAAAGATTAGTTGTTAGAATGGAGAGATTATAATTAGAATTAGATTTTAGAAGAGATAAAAGTACTTTACAATTAATTAATTTGATTCAGGGGGAAAACTATTTTAAGATTAAACGATTTTAAAAAAGTAAAATAATTTGTTTTCCTGCTTATGTATCGTGACCCCCCAAGAGGATGGCCGCGACCCCATTTGGGGTCACAACCCATAGGTTGAAAACCACTGACGTATTGGTTTGTGAGCATTGTGAATTTTTTATACTCCCAACAAATAACAATACCAATCCAACGGTGGCGAGCACGGAGCAGGAGCACTGTAGTGCGAGCCTGTCAGCTGGTTAGGCAGGAAAGCCTTCAAAAGTAAGCAGCCCGGATTAATGAATGAACCAACCGGTCAAGCACAATAATTGTGGCCGACGAATATTATAACAGAGTGTAACCTCTTTACGATTTCAGTTTGGCGAGGCTGGCCCGCTGTTGTAGTTAGTCCAAGGTCCCTAACTTTGATGTAGGGACCCTGTCTACCAACAGGTAACATTCGCAACTTACTTCTCTGACGCCCACAAGACGCAAACCGAAAAATTATACTTTCGCGGCTTCTACCACCCCCCCCCCCGACTCCTCCCCCTCCAAAAAAAATTAGCATTCTTGCAATTCTTTCTCACACCCAACGTACTTATCCGTTTCCTATCTCATTTTTTAGAAATGTTTTAAATATAACTGAAGAAAAAAGTTCTGATTTTACAACTCTCACAGTCGCAATAGGAGGTATAGGCTTTAGAATCAATTTAAAGTAATTTTTTTAAAGTAACTTTGCTAGTCCTGTAAATGGCCACAGTCTTGTCATATGCCTACCATCTGATTTTGATCTGATGGGTGGAGCGGGAGGGGGAGGTTGTCGCCCCCTCTTTAGCGTCATCCCTACACGACTACGATTTAAAGCATTCGAAAGGTAAAACAGCAACTTTCAAACGCTTCAAACCCCATTCCTTTAATCTATAACAGGGCAAAAGTTATCGAAAAGTACCATGTTTATCACACTACCATGTAACAGGTATGCAATAGTTGTATTCTGATTTTTCCGCTTTGCCATTGCCTCTGCAAGAAAACTGATAAGAATATTATTTTGCAGAATTTTATTCTGAATATTTATGATACTCCAAGTTTTTCTATTGATGTTAGTGTTCTCGATATAAATTTTAAAAAATATGTGTTCTGGTCGCCATTTTCCAAGATGGCGGTCTGCCAAGTTCTCCCTCCCTCCCCAGATATTGAATAACACTACCTGACAAACAAAGCGGGTGCCAAACTTTTACATTCTGCGTAACTCCCAACTTTTATTAGCATTTACATTCACACCTACCATAACTTTCAAATTTTACATTAGCAGAGTACTGCATGGTACAAAAATACTGTCATTTGTAATAATTACACAGTTGCATGCTGTATTACTGAAGTAGGCCTATATAAACAATATTTTTTATGAAACTAGTCTTAGTACGAAATGCCTGCCGAAAAAAACCTTTTACATTACGCAAGAAAACCCTCACCAAATAAAAGTTAAGTCAAACCCTCAATCTCTGTAAAAAAAAAAATGCAGTTTTTCTTGCAGAATTGTGAGTGTAGAATCAAGCCTACTACCTTTATGTGTTTCATTACAAGTGAAACTTCTCTATCAGTGTTAGGTCATATTAGTGTAGTTGATTGTTGACTATTCTCTTTAACTATAAAAAAAAAGAAGTAAAATGAAAGAAAGCATTTGTGTTTTTAAAATGGGTTTCCCCGTGATATTCTGAAAAATGGTAAAAACCATGGCAAAAACTGTTCTAACCTTGACTGTGAATACATTCGAAAAACAAATTTTTTTATATCACTAGGAAGTGAAAAACTATCACTCTGCAGTAAAACCTTCCCAACCATGTTGGCAAGAACGTAGTTCCTTGCGATACATGGCGTCTGTAGCACTCCGTGAGCCCCAATGTCAACAATATATTTTTTTTCTCATTGGGCTTTCAGCTCTTACGTCTTCATCCAAAACCTTCCGTTTCATTGGTTCTACGTAAAATATTTGCTTTTCGTTTTCAGGCTAAAGGCTAAAGTGTTCAGTGTTCCGTTTGGGACGACAAGTTTTTGGTTGTAGTTTCTAACGTTATACCTTCAGCCGCAGCGAGCGCGATACCGCGAGCGAGGCACGTAAGGTGGGGGGGGGGGCGCGCAAATGACCATCATTTTCGTGAACAGCGACCTTGATTTACCCTAATTTGCTGATTTTACGGCAAAAAAAATGAAAACAAATATTTTTTTTGAAATTTGTCCACCTAAACTGAATAAGATTACCTAATTTTGCAGGTTATCAAGTTGAAACTGACCACAACTACACGTCTGTCTTAAAAGACGTAACGATATGAAAATTTACCACTAAATGACCCCACGTCACCAGCTTCATAATGACAGACTTTGTCATCCTTCGCTTTTAACGAGATCTAACGTTTGTAGAGGTCGGCCGATACGGGTTTTTACCGATCATATCAGATACCAACGTTACGCAAACCGATCCGATTCCCGATGGTGATTGTGTAACCAAAAACGTGTCTCCAGTTGATTAACAAATTGCTTTTACCAAAATTGCAACACGAAGATTTCGTTGTTTGAAAACTGGACAGGATGATCCTCCAAATCGTCTTGGAAAAAAAACTACAAAAAAAAAAAAAAAACACCCGCAACCCACAAATCTCTATCTTCAACGGTTCCCAAATTATCCAAAACTGGCCCATTGCGATTTGTGGAGTCGGTATCTCTTCAGACTGCTTTCACCGCATTCAATACTTTCTTTGTTTGTGTATCCTAATTTAATTAACAGAAGTAGAGGAAGAATAGTCAAGATGCACCCCGGTATCGATTTCCCTCCGTTTAACGATAACGACACGACATCGAAACCCCACCCCAAAACTTTTAAGAGTAAAATTTGATAGGGTGAGCAGTCATGTCATATTTTGTTGCTGTAAACAAACTTTTAAAACGTGCTAGGCTAACTTTCTAAACGTTAGAATACCACTGCAATTGATGAAAACGGCACTCGACCCTCTTGCCGATTTTCTTGGGACCCTTTCAGAATTCCAATTACCTTGTTGTCCCAATACAAAATTCCTGAATTAACTTGTAAAATTTTGTCACGTTTTAAAATGATACTCGAGCAATGATTCTGTATACAATTAGTTCGGGATGTGGGGGACGGGATATGCAAATAACCTCTCTTTTCAGCTGTCCTCACCAATAGATGGGGGATTAAAACAGAATGGATATTCTTTAAGTTGAAGATCTTTTATTTGAAAATCTTTCGAGAAAATGTACGGAACGGAACGTATTATAATTTTAGAGCGTGGATAAACGGGAAAATAGTCGGTAATACTAAAAATGGGCATTTCCGATCGTTTCCGGCCCAAATTTGAAATCCCTCCCCCCCCCCCCCCTACCAAAAATAAATAAATGAAAAATAAATAAAGACAACACTCCGATCAGAGAAGAAAATACATAAAAAATGCACAGTATAGCAGACCTAACGAAGGGGAAAGTGTAAACAACAGCCCACCTGGCGGACAAACGAAGTAATTGCGCCACAAGATTTTCGAATTTTTGCAAAAAAAATGTGGTGGGAAAAGAACAAAAATGCACCTACCAGCAATCCCGACGAATAGAACGAAAACAACACAACAATGGCCGAAACCAATGCCAAGATGCCTCATTGTTGCTCCAGAGGCTGCAGATTGATCCCTATCCTCATCCACAATCTCTCTCGAAAAAGTTTTAATCCCAAATCGGGATTGGGACAGGTGGTTCCGAAAGCAACAACGCGCACTTTTCCTGTCGCGAACTATTCACTGACGGCGCTTTTTTTTTTCTTCTTTTTTTTTCTCTATCAGGACCACTAAACCACTTGAAGAGAGCAGCAGTTTCACGTTTCTAAATTGTGGTTCTCTTGGTTTGTCCTTCAAAAACTTCCAACAACAACGCCAGATTTAAGGTAGTTACGTTCCCCCACCTCGTGCTCGCGAGGTACTGCGCGTCGCCGTCATTGGTAGAATTTGCACCTTGTCTACCTGCCCACCCGTTGGTTGGAGTGACTCTTGCTGGAGGCCAGGTTGGTCGAGTCCATTTCAAAGCCAAGAGGGGTGGCGCGGTCACCTTTTACTGCCCAACTCTTCGTGTTGTGATGAGTAATGCAAAATCAGGTGGGCTTCGCACGCAACGTATACGGAGAAGGTGCACCGATACCAGGTAAAGTAATCCGCGTCGAAAACGTCACGCGGAGACGATCGTGCACGGTTCGGGGAAAGCGGTGCGGGGGTGGGGGTTGGGGGGAGTCGGATAAGCGTTTCCCACTTAAGAGGTGTCCGTGAAAAGACAATAAAAGCCTGCGTATGTCGCACTCTAAACGATTTGGCGAATTCAGAAGCCCTGTCCGTCATTATTAATGACCGATATAATAATGGTGGTTGGGTGAGAGTGGGGGGTGTCCTCTCTGGACGGACAGCAGACGGATTTTGACAGTTCATATGGTCAGAAAACAAACATTGCCAACCTGGAAGGAAAATACAATTCTCAAAACTTTCCCTTTCAGCAGAGAAAATTTCGAAAATCATGAATAAGGAACTAAATATTGGCACGTACTTTTCAACTGCCAAGATTCTCTTCGTGGAAATTTGCCAGGAAACTCCTACGATCTTTTACATGCTACAATCGACATGAGCGTTAGCAAATTTCCGGGGGCCAGCACAGGGATTGCTGAGGACAGAGTTGAACTGGGGACCTCTGGCCAATGAGTGTCATGCTCAGAGACTCAGTATAGTTCGATTCCCCGGGTCTCAAAAGCTCTATCTACTTTTCCCACACACAAGTCTCCTTCGTGATCGGTCTCGAAGATGTACCGCGTTAATAAAAACTAGCAAAATCGCTTCGCTCCGTTGGCGTCGTCTCACGTCGCTCGAGGAGGTACCTTATTGCTTGCTCCTTTTTAAATAAGGCTTAGATGAATACTTTGTCACTATTCATCTGCAAATGTTATCCCATTCTTGTAATGCTTGTATCCTGCATGTGTCTGCTAGATCCACGCTGAAGGATATTTGTATCGTATGTAATGGTTCAGCTCATAAATAAACTGTTTGGGCTATAAAATGTGGGCCACTTTAATAAACTCATCGAACAACTCAGTGCTGAAGCCCCACCTCCTCAAAGTAGTTCGTAAGTGGGGCTTCAACGCTGAGTTTTCCGATGAGTTTATGAATGTGCACTATAACTGTTCCCGTATTAACGTCATCCCGTAGTTGTAATGTTAGTATTACCTTCCTAAAGCACCGAACAAAGCGAACAGAACGCACCATTGTTACAGACAGTTTGGCTCCAAACTTGACGTCGCGCGTGCGCAGTGATGTTGCGTCAGCCGTTCAGTACCTTCCTAAACTACAATACAGCTCAACAAGCTCAGCAGAGTATTCGTACGTCAGACTTTCACCACGACCAGACCTGGATAATGGATTTGACCAGGATTGGCTAATGGATTTGACCAGGATTGGCTAATAGATGTGACCAGGCGAGAGCAATGCCAAATTGCGAACCATCTCAGGGAGGTGGTTGGTTTGCTGGGGTGGAGGTTTGAGCATACGCGATGTAACAGTTTTGACGAAACAGATTCATCGCTGACGATGTTGACGTCAATGGAGCCGCATCAACACAGATATTAGCAGGGAATGAGCCAAACTGTCACCAACAGTGGTGCGTTTGGTTCTGTCTGTTTGGTCGTTTAGGAAGGTACCGTGTAGCCTATCTATCTGTTGGATTTTTTTTTGCTGGGGCCAATGACCTTTTATCCGACGTAGAAAGTCGCTCATTGTCACTACGGATTAACTTCTAGTCTACTGAGACTTACTGACTGTATTTATTAACTGTAGAAAAAGTGCTATTTCCGATGAGAAACGCTGATTTTCGCTCGCTTTGCTCACTTGCGTATAAATACATCGATGTAGGAGTATCCACGTTCTAACTCTTGCTTCGTTGTGGGAGGCAAAGCTGATATGGCCTTTACTGTAGGTGGCTCTGTTGTAGTAGAAGTTTCAACTTCCAAAATGGCTACCTTCAATTTCCTGCACGATCTGGCACAAGAATGGTCCACCTTGTCAGCACGTAAGAGAACCTTTCCTAATTGAACCGAACAGTTTAAGCCGTTTTAATCTAAAGAGGTGTCACGCTAGTCTTTTAGGTATGGACTCGATGTTTAAGAGCGTGTTCAATGTAACCACAAATTACAAAGTTACATTCATTCCTCCATGCTGTTCCTCATTATGCTTGCGTCGTCATAACATTGCTAAGCATAAGTTAGATGCCGTGTGACTGCCTTTCATCCCCGTAAATCTAGGGGAATTTGCACAAGTCTTGCAGCATTTAGGTTCAGTAGGTTGTTAGCTTTCCTATCCTACTCGTTTGAGCATCCAACGTGTTTGCATCGACTGCCAAACTCGGGGCCAAACTTCAAGTGAAGGTCCAACCCCAAAATCTCTGCTTTTATACGATCCTGAAAACTGGAAAATCCCAGGCGGAAATTTCGCCATGGCTATACGGCTCGGCTCGTGCGAGAAGTTGGCCAATTGGGATGCACTTGGGTGACACTTCTACTTAGCCACAAGAATTGGGACGTAGCCAAAGAATAGAAAGTTACCGAGCTATTGCATCGTATCACTTTAAAACCTTCGCGATCCTTGACGGTAGTTGCGTCTACTAATTATCTCCTGCAGTGCTCTGCGTTCGAATAAGCACCAAGGCAAAGCATTACCAGAGGTAGTGCAACTACCGCCAGACCCCGCATAGGCTTGGGAGACGTAAGATGCAATATCTCGTTAACTTTCTCCTTTCTGGCATAGCTGTATAGAGCAGTGACAACTCTATGGTGGATCCAGTAACAGGATTAGCTGCAAGGGGCACTGGAGGGGGAAAAGAAGGTCGTCTTACTGAAGCCAATGCTATTAAACTGGATTTCTTAAGCGTATAACGCGCGATTCTTGTTGTTGGAGAAAACAACGTTTTTTTAAGCTTAAAAAATCTGCTCTCAAAGCACTGTCTTCACTAGAAATGCCGTTGTTTTCCCTTACATTTTAATCTAGTGCCCCTTGTAGCTATGCCCGCCAGATGCTATCTCATAGCCAATATGACGTCACTTGCCGCTGCTCTGTTGGCAGCTAATGGCCCTTCCGATTTTCTTGTACAATTGAGATGGGGAAGTATGGATGTTTATGCAACCATGGTGCGTCATCTCAATCATACGTAACGAGCGCGGTGTACTCCTATGTGACGACAATCCCCCGGCATCTCCGTCATTTGTTATTATGCGTACGGTTCGTCTGTCTGTGTGTGTGTTCGCACCATAACGTTTGAATGGAATTATCCGATTTATGCCAAATTTTGCACACACATTGTATGCCACATTTCTAGATCTAGTTCGAAAATGGGTCGAATCGGTCCGAGGAATACACCACTAGAAAGAGTAAAAAATTGTCGTTCGTAGCAAACGTGTTGAGTTTGTATTTTTCGTTAGCCGACTGACGTCACCCATCGACCGACCAATGGATGGCAACTATGTAGGGATCTTGCTTTAAAACTTATACTAGGTCTTTGAATACTGCTATTGACAAAATAACTGGATAGCAAAGTTAGAGTGTAATGCCAGCATGCGAAATTAACGTAGACTTAGGCTAAATGTTTGGACAATAGTCATTTAAAACAAATCGACTCTCACTATAATTGGTTTTAACAGGTTTATTTTTCTTTACACAAACAGTCCTAGTATAAATCAAGTCAACTGTTGCTGGTCCGCCATCTTTAACTGTTGGCTTCTGATGGCTTCAGCGCAAAAATCTGAATGAGATGATGAGTCTGATGTTTCATCATTGACGTCAGTCCCGCTGAGGAATCTGGAAACTTATCGCGTGGTGTCGCTGCTATGGTGGCAACACAGCACTGAGCACTGTTGTTCGACGGGTTGTATTTACCTTAGAGCAATAACATCACTTCGTTACGGGAGTAGCATATTCCTATTGCAAGCAACACTCGTCAAGCGTTATAGTACTCACGAGGACACGAGCAAACGGGAAGAAACGCGTGTTGTTGCTACGGTGGCTCGTTAGAACACACAACAACTTTTTTACGGTGACTCGTTAGAACACCCCAAACTTTTATGAAGCCGGAACTTCAGCGTTCCAACACGAAAAAGACACACCACAACCTAGGACGATGTATGGTAAACTGTACCAGTGTCAGTGGCCGGTTTCGTAAAAGTTTTGTGTGTGTAGAAAAAAGTTGTGTGTCCCATTGAGCCACCGTACTTTGCGATCACGCAGCTTCAAAATGGCCGACAAACAACACTAAGAAGAGCGCATTTCGTGAAGGTGAATTGTGTTAGCTTCCATTTTTGTTGTTGCTATAAGTGGTTTGTAAAAACACCACGAATTGTTACTGCACTTTGCGACGGCGCAATGTCTATTTTACTGCATCTTTGAACTCCAATATGGGCAGCGTATTAGCTCCATGTTGTCTGTGCTTCTGCGGCCCTTGATCAAGCGGTGAGCGCTATTTGCGCTAGTAATTCTTTTGTGAGAATACATTGCGACTCTACGAGCTGGAAGAGTTACTACACCCTACTGTACACTAACAGTGACCAAATAGCAGAGCAGTAGCGAAGGGTACTTGCTGGGGGGTGGGGGGAGAGACTCCCATTTTGGCAACTTATCTTATGATTTGCCAACTGGTTAAAAAAAATGCCAGTAGTGTCTCCAGTAAAGTACTTTTTAGGGGCTCCGGCAAACTCTGCTAGGGGGTCTGGGGGAGCGCTGTAAGCTCCCCCAGCGGGGTCCGGGACAGAACCCCAGAAGCTGAAGCATTTTACGGTATTTTAGTGCTTTGTTTCTGGCCTCCAGTGAACACAGAAGCAACAAATTGTCAAGTAAATTTTGATGATTTTTTAAATTCATTCTTTAGGATGGCAGGTTTCGTAAAAAATTTATTGTGACCTATCACGTTTTTTTATATATTCTTTTTCCAAATTAAATTAAACCGAGTTCAGATTTAAATTATATAAACAAGCCAGCTGGCCATTGACGATTGGGGGTCGGCTATTTTGGACCGTTAGGCTAAAATGAATGACGATGATTCCTGTGTGCAAGTATGGGCAGCAGGGGAGGGGTCAGGGATGCAGAATTTTTTTTTTAATGGACTATCGAAAGGTGAAATACGTATAATGAAATCTTTTTCTCAGTTTTATCCCAAACAACAAGGCCTAGAGGGGTATTATTGTAAAATAAACTTTCACATTTTAAAGCAAAAACATGCTCCAGTTTTAAAATAAAAGAGCATCGAAAGACGAAAGAAATGGCGAAACCCTTTACCTCAGTTTTGTATAAAAAAAAACAACTTGAGGTATTATTGGAGAAAAACTTCCACATTTGATGCTATACTAAATAAAACCTATACTTGCAGTAATGGTACTCTTAAAAACCTAGTAAACACTCATAGCAAGGGGGTTGGGGCGCCGTTTTTGGAAATTTTGACTGCTGAAGTGCCATTTTTGAGGTCCAAAAATGACTTTCTCCCAGTTGGTCAGTGTGTTTTTGACCACCCCCCTTTTGACGGGATCTGAAAAATTTATTCCCCCCCATTGAGAGGGTCCAAATCTTCATGACTCCCCCTTCCTCCGGCCTTCCCCGGCGATAAATAATTACTGGTCTCTTAGGGTAATTTTTGCCCTCAATTTGTGGCCTTTGGGTCACGTTTGTCCTTTAATATCTTATGAACTCTTATCGTGAAATTTTGGACCTTCGCAGTTTTAAATTGTTTTAAATTTTTAACAAGTTTAATTTGGAAAATGAGTTGTTTCTGCATTAATACAAATTCTAATTTAGTGGCGACAGGTTAACAGAACAAGGACAACAGAAAAACAAACAGCTGATTCAATTTTTCCAACTCGGTTTTTGATTTTGCTAACTGTACCCATCAGTTTTCATGAAGTACGGCTTTAGTTCACTTTTTGTTTTAACTAAAATCAAGGCACTGATGAGCTGGCAGACAAACTAGTAAATCAAATAGGCAACTGTGCATTAAGTAGTAGATATCCGTGAGTCGTAGTCGATTTACCGGTTATAATTGCGAGCGAGCGAGAAACGGCTAGTCCATTATCGAGGGGGTGGAGGGAAACACGAGTAAGCGAAGCCCACGAGTGTGTTCCTCCAGCCCCGAGATAGTGGACTAGCCGTTCGAGCTCAAGGGCAATTATAACCGGTAAATCGACTACGATTCAAGGATATGTATTTTAATGCTAGGTGTGACGTCGAGCCAACATAACTAGTTATTTGAGATTAAAAAAAATTTATTTGAAAATTTTATTTTTGAAACATGACGTAAATTCCTGAGCTCAAACTTCCGGTTTAAACTTCCTGTCTGCGAAAGTCTCACATACGCGAGGACGTCCCTATATCCAGTCCCAGTCACCGACGTTTGTGTTTAAGGTAAAACCGTATTTTTTCTACTTTATTAGTTTAAATAAGCTATAGCGTATAAAATGGGCTATTCGCTTGAGTCTCGTAGGTTTTTAGGTGTGTTTTAGAAGGTGTCAGTAGGCTATTTTTCGTTCCGTCGGAACGAAAGGTTGTCGGATTCGGCTTGGACCGTTCATTCATGGATGGGGGTGGGGACTAGCATCGTACGCGAGGTTTTTTTTTTTTTTTCGTGTTAGTGCGGAAAATGTAGCCAGGTTACAAATGTGCTGTTCGCTTGAGTATCGTATGTTTTTAGGTGTATTTAGGTGTGTTTACAAGTGTCGGTAGCCTAGTTTTAGTACTGTCGGAGCGAAACGTTGGCGGATTGGGCCATTTCTCCATGGGTGGGGTTCTAGCATAGTATCTAGCATCAACAAGGACTAACGGATATCTACTACATAATTTATGGTCCGTAGGGCATTATAACGTAGGGTTACGCCGCTCATAATTAAAAGGACAACCGGCCTGCCTTATAACATTCCGCCAGCCATATAACATGCACGCGCAGATCGTCGTCTGCGCATTTATTACCGCCAGGGTCAACTGAGACAGTAGCTGCGTTGTCCGCAGCAACGAACGCAGTTACTGTCTCAGTTGGCTTTCGGAATGGTACACGAAAGCATCAATTTAAAGATTCTGTCGTCACAAACCGGAATGGTTTTCCTATTTTAAAATCACACTATAATTTTTTAGGTTAGTATATTACAATTTTTCTTCGGCGATCTATTGGCATAATTAATTTTAATTTTTATCGCATTAGTCTTTTAGATTTTTGATCTCATAGTAATTATTAGCAAACGATAAAAATTAGTACATGTGCACACACAGATGAAACTTCAAGGTCATTGTAGGCGCGCAAAGCATCATATACGTATACGTATAGGATACAGTACATAAAATTCCACAATATTCAACAGAAAATCTCGTAAACGCCACATTTTAAAACGGATTTTTAGCAAGGGATTGACTAACGGTAAGTAAATAGAACTTTGGGGCATACTTGATGTGGAGGATCGAGAAAAATGGCGCTGGTAGGAATGTACTTTCATATTTTATTCCAGTTCTGAGCAAGAAAATCCCTTTTCTTACCCCCACCCCCTTCCTCCCTCGTTCTCCGTAACTGGTACCACCACCACCACCAAACGCTTGCCTCCTTTGGTCTACAGAATACTTTCTGAATTATGAGAATTTTTTTTAAATGGAGTATTACTTTCCAGAATTCATGTGCTCACAATGCCTCTCCACCTCTTCTCCCCCAACTCCGTCCGCTTTCCACGCTTGCTTTTTATAGTCACGAATCCTGTGAAGTTACCCAACTTCTCGCAACCTGATCATTACTTTTTCAGGTTCCGTGGTAGTCTGGCAGAAGAGGCGCGATACTTGCGGTGCACTTTGCAGTTATCGGATATTGTTGCAGGCTCTCTGCAACTCTTCCATTTTTTTCTTCTCTCAATTTAATTCTTTTTTTTTTCTATTTCATTCCGTCTAAGTATCCTAAGGGTAAATAAAAAAAAAAATCAGATAAAAAAAAGATGAAACTTCCTTTCACTGACAATTTTTAAGCACAGCACGCTTACCGACTTCGAAGAAAACGCAGCGTGCGACTACTTCTCAATGGATCTCCGACTTACACTTTAAAGCTGGCCGCCCACGTGCGCCTGTGTGCGTGCCTACTCAATAAATATTATGGAATGCTTTGATTTAAAGATGATTACAGTGGAAATAAATGCCGCTGGCAGAATTTTGGTTCTGTCGAAAAGTGCCAGAAACTTGGTACCCAAGTAGGCTGACAAGTGACCAACGCCTTGCCGATAGCGCATATTTTTTTGTGGGCTATGTTTAGTTGTCCCTACTTAAGCCCACCTGGTCTTAGCATAACAAGAGCATTGCAATAATATCGCGTAGTCTTTATCTTGTAGCCCAAAACAAGACTTTTTAAGGATTTCCGCCAAATTTTTAAGGATTTCCAGAAAACTTTTTAAGAATTTCCGTCAAGCTTTTTCGCCATTTGAATTCGTTAGTCGGTGCGATTAACTTGGCGTTTGGTATCAACGACTTCAAACAGTGAAAAAAAAAAACGTTGGAAGCCTTAACAAGTTTTGATTTTTTGTTTGTTATTGTTTTGTTGTTTATTACTATTACTACCAGTGATGAATACCGATTTTTTTTTCTGTAGTAATTACGAGCAATAGCAGTGGATGCTTTTAAAGCTGTATCATCATTGCGGTAAAAAATAAAATATTGGTTGGCAGTGACTGGGGCCGATGAACTGGACGTGGGGTGTGTAGGGGGCCGATAAATGACCGTGGAAAGGCATGCTTAACTTCCTGCAGCACTTTTTTTTTTGTTGCAAACGTCTCATCCAGTCAGCCAGTGATGTACGCAGATTTTGCCGAACTGGCTGACCGAGCAGAGTAGTTTGCGCTAAAAAGCAAATCATTAATAGGATTTCCTAAAGCCCCCATCTGGAAAAAGGTTTGGACCGGGTCCCTCGAACCTCACCCATCCACACTGAGTCCGGTCTCGGGTTTGGACCTGGTCCGGTCTTTCATGTCCTGGTCGAAAGCGGGACTTCAGATCCTGATCCCGGCCCTGTGTTTCAGTGTGGATGCGGTTTGTATGCGGGTCCGCACTTTAGGGAAACATATTAATGGCATGAGGGATGAAAGACACAACGATAGCAGCGAAAATGTTGTAGTGAGAAAAAAATTAACTAAACTTCGGACTATGGCCGCAATGTCGGGATCCAATGTGTGAAAACACGGGTGTCGGGTTTTCTCTCTTATTTTTTTCTATTTTTAAAGTTGGAACTCAGAACCCAAACATGGTATTCGGGATGCAGCGCAGACATGGCTGGCTGAACTTACTACTAGTCCAAACACTTGCGGTCGTGCAGCCTGCAGGTTACCCCCAAAATGTATTAAGTTATCGCCATGAAAATTGCTATCGGAAAGACTAACACGCAGAGGAAGGGGCTCTCTCAGCTTGCCGAGTTTGGACCATCTGCGTAAAAACCAGATTCACCGACGGGAGAGTGACAGGTCAAGTTCAGCATTTCGATGAAAGGAGTTTCTACTCGAGGCTTAAAAGTAACATTTTTCTTTCGGATACTCACGCTTAACCGTTATTTTAGCTCTGTAAGAACAGCAAATCAATGACTGGACATTCAGGGCAACACTGGCAAAGCTAATTAGGTTCAAGCTCCTGTTGGAAGCCACAGGCAATGTGGTTGTTGGATGGGTTGGAATGTCAGACATAGTTGCAGGAAGCTGACAGATAGAGAGGAGGCGTCCACCGCTGCTTTTTAGGTCTCTTTATCTGGCATAGATATCCTGGCTCAGTAGGAAATGACAAAGGAATGAGTTGGCTAAGGAGAAACACACCAAATCTTCGAAATTCTACATTTTCCTGATGAAAGGCCGGATTGAAATTAACTGCTGGGCTACCCAAATGAGTCTCAACACCTCTCCGTTTCACCGTGAAGGTCCAGAAATCAGCTGTTTTAGAAAGTTCTACTCTGAATGAGGTGCTAGATTGGGTTTATCTCTTCTGACTAATGCCTAGCCAGTCATCATCTGAATCTTCCGTGTGGGCCGAGGTTAGAAATTAGGGATGGACTGTTGGATTTTTAACTGGTAAACTGTGATCTGGGATGACGAGATGATGGATGACTCAGTTAAGACTTAGGTCCAGGTTTAATTGGATTTTTAAGATCTTGGGTTTGCACTGAGTGGCCAAACTGGGGTGATAATCAACTCTTTCTACATATTGTAGTCAATGGTCAATACTAAAGGTTAAGTTAAAAAAGATAACAGTTGGTAGTAATTAAAGGATAATAAAAGGAGCCGATGAGTCCTACCTCTGCTGGGGTTGAAGTCTGAGAATGAGTAAGAGTTTTTGTCTTCTTCTCAGCATCCCTTTAACAAATGGCCACGAGCATCACCAATACATTAAGCATTCATAGTTCGTAGAGTCTGCATACACCGTGTCACCAGATCATCGGGTTACTTGGGTCAAGTTTTCGGCCAGTCACCAGGTTGTATAGCACCTGACCCAAACCTTTGGTCAAACCCGACGACCCAGCGACGCGGACTGACCTGATAACCAAAGTCAAATTAAAATGAAGAACATGGGTGCAAATACTGAAAATATTGCAAATGTTTTTTGTTTTGTTTTAGTGTATGCGTTACTGTTAACATTGTACGTCTCAACGTTTTGTAAATTGTAAACAAAAACGGGCCTCATTTTGCTTGTCCGAGTCGCCAGGTCAATCAGGTCACTGAATTAGTCCTCCAGGCCAAGCAATTTTCGGGTCACGGCGTAAGGGAAAAATATGACTAAGCCCAACTAATGGTCTGCTAGGCTATATACGGCTGAAGACTTTAGCAGTTTCTGTGTCTGTGTGTAGTGTAGGCCCGATGTCCACAAACTATGGCTATGGGGCGGATGTGCCCTTTGAAGCACTTTTCCATGGCCGGTTCTTTATTTTCCATTTCATGCTATAACTCAGTTGTTTATTCTTTCACAGATATATTGTCCGTTTCCCTGAACAAAGTCAAGGTTACTTTTGCAGCCTCTTACTACCTCTCGGAAGGAGGAACGTGGATCAGCGCGACGTCTATTGTTTGTTCTTGGACCGATGGCCATACTCACCCAAGCTCCAGTCAAAACCACAACCCACCACCCCGGTGACAAAATATGGCCCGCCAAGGCACCAACTGTAATACAAGCGAAGGTGATATAAACAACTGTGCAAAACGGCACTCAGTTTGATAAGTTTGGGGACCCCTGTGCTGCAGGCTGCCGTTTTAAGCTGGAACTAGCACACAATACAGCACCAACAACAACCATTTGTGCTTGGGATGAAGCATAACCACGACAATAATCAAGGCAGGACAATAGTCTTGTTGGAACATTCCAGTTTATTTACGTTTGTGCAATTGAAACACGCCCGTGCTGCATCATGCAAGCGTGTAATCACATGCCTATCTCTATTTGTGGCAGCAACGCCAGAAAATGCTGATCTGATCGGCAAGGTTAGGGAGGTATCAGAGACTGCCAGGACTTCTTTATCAGCTGCAGGATATGTTCTGGCCTGTTCTTGACATTATGTCGGCCTCCACCAACATCGACTGATTCACTTCTGTAGATTCAACTAGAATCCTTGAAATCTGGTGTAGAGGTTTGGGGGAGTGAACGATCCTAACGTGA
Organism: Lithobius niger; assembly: GCA_023313725.1. Taxonomy (NCBI): domain Eukaryota; kingdom Metazoa; phylum Arthropoda; class Chilopoda; order Lithobiomorpha; family Lithobiidae; genus Lithobius; species Lithobius niger. Next base: position 37,121 of record JAHWFP010030755.1, read on the forward strand.
TAATACTAAAGTGTGGGGAGGGTTCATTGTACGAAATTCAATAATTAATAAAACATTTGGTTGGGTTCAATATTTGATGTTTCAATGCAAGATTTTATACATAGCTTCGCCTGCGACGACTTAACCAAACAAGCTCTTAATAAATGTTAATGTGATGAATAAATACAAATGAATAAAAGGGACATGATGACTGAAGTGTGGAGGACTAGGGAAATTGGGGAGGAAAGACAATAAATTTCTAATTAAAATGCCAAAGATTACTTACGGAAGATTGGGGTGGAATGAGGGCTTGGAATGTAATATTATTGTGATTACCTCTATGCTTAACAATTGATGTGATTTCAGAATACATAACAATACAGTGAGTGAGTTTAATAATAGAGGCAGGGCACACTTAAGATCGTCATCCAAGCTCAGCTCAAGGGAATCAAGATTCTGGGTCATCAGTCCCAGCATCAGGTCGTCCGATATTGACGTTGGCAGGAGCTGAGGCAGGATGAGTCACTACACTGGGCTGAGTTTTTCCTTTCTCTCCATTTTCGAATATGCCAGCCCCGTTTGGTCACTGTATCTGTTACAGGATATCGACGGAATCCAAAGTATTCAGCCGTGGTTTACCAAACCTCCGAATGGCTTTCAAGACCCTTCCTCTTCTGTTGCATGTTTCTCAACACATGTCTGTCTGCTGTGCATTTCAAAACCACACAGGCTACTGAAGAGTTGTAAAGGTTCTAAGAGCACACAAACATACAAAACAGTGCAAAGTCAAACGTTTTGGGAGTAGCATTTATGCATCCATCTCGCAAAATTACATTGCCGTGGTAGCAACAATGCCTGAATAGTTATACATACGACAATGTGTTGTCAAATGTGTCCAGTCATTTCAATCCGTGACAATACGACACGAAAATTCTTTCTAAAAAAATAGCCTTCTGACCGCTTCTAAACTCTCTTTTTTGCATACAGAAGATACAAATTGCCAGCTGTGGGAGAGGTACTGACGACAGGTTGCCCGCTGACAGGGCCAAATAAACTCGGAAGGCAAGATGACAGCAACACGTTTTAATTTTCAACACTCGACCTTACGTGCCTTGATCAAAATAAGATAACACGAAGAAGCAAAGGAAAGTGGGAAACCCACTCCAGTCTGCAAATATGGAGTCCTACTGGTGAAGACTGGAGTGGCTTTTCCACTTTCCATTGCGTCTTTGTGTTATCTTGTTTGTGATCAAGGCACATAAGGTTGAGTGCTGAAAATTAAAACGTGTTGCTGTCATCTTGCCTTTGGCCCTGTCAGTGGGCAACCCGTTGTCATTACTTCTCCCTTTTTGTACTGTTTTGTTACGAAGCCCAAACTGACGCCATGTTGGAATTTCAGGTTATTTTACAACTTCTAGCTGCACGGTTGCGCAGAAAGATGGTTGCAGAAATGCAGCCTTAGAGCGTGTTTACGCAACGACTCGCCTTTGCATTCTCACAGCTAGAGGCTAGAAATTATCTGAAATTCCAACATGGCGGTGGTTTTAGCTCTGCCAGCACGTACGAAAACTACCAATAATGTGAGTTCAGAAGTGACTGGGAATCGTTTCATTTGGAGGAATTCTTTATCGTATTGTCACGGATTGTAAGACTGCAAGTATTTACTCAAACGATGTCGGATTTAGCTAATCCTGGCACCGTTGTTACCATGGCAACGACACCTTTGTCATCGCGGTTAAATTCTAGTTGTAAGAATGCAAAGGCGATACGTTGCGTAAACGTGCCCTTAGGAGGCCTTTAAGCAACAAGACCTTCAAAAGCTATTTTTTAGCCTATTATATTAACCAGTTTCTCCTAAGGGAATGTAGCAGTACGTAAACAGGAAAACGAACAAAGTGTAACAAAAATAATATTTGTGGTCAAATAACTTGATTTACACTTGTTTATACAATAAAAGGTATTTTTTACTCGTAAATACAAAAACAACAATTAAAATCCGTTGCATTCAGCACCTTATATAACCAAAAGAAAAAATTTGAGATTTTCCGATATTAGTACATTTTCGTGCTGCTTGACGCTGCTGTTAGCAAAGTGTTAGCAAAGTATTGTTAGCAGCTTGTATGCGTATATTTTCATTTTTGTTCCTAAAAAGGACAAACATTTAAAGGGATATACCTCCCAGCGCCATTTTTCTCGATCCTCCACATCAAGTACGGTCCCAAAGGTCTATTTACTTACCCTTAGTTTTTCTCCTTGCTAAAAATCCGTTTTAAAATGTGGCGTCTAGGAGATTTTCTGTTGAATATTGTTAACTATATTTAAGAACGTCCCGTTCCTATTATGGTCTTTGCACGCCTACAATAACCTTGAAGTTTTATCTGTGTCTGTGCAGTACTAATTTTAATCGTTTGCTAATAATTACTATGAAATCAAAAATCTAAAAGACTAATGCAGTAAATATTTAAATTAGTTATTCCAATAGATCGCCGAAGCAAAATTATAAGACACTAGTCTAGAAATTTATAAATTGTGATTTTAAAATAGGAGAATCGTTCCGGTTTGTGACGACACAATTAATGCGTTCACGCTGGCTTGTCTATTAGGCGCAATGCCAACTGAGACAGTAGCTGCATTTTTCGCTACTGTCTCAGTTGACCTTGACTATGGTAAATGCATGGATGCGATCGCCGTGTAGCTGTTATAAGGCTGACGGAAGGTTATAAGGCAGGCGGTATGTTGCATTAATCAAAAGAGGCAAAATATAACATGTGAAAAAATGAACGAGTTGTTTAAATTCTAATTATGTAACGCACTTTGTAACATCATCATCTAGTGGCAAGAAATGGTACTAAAATTGGTAAATCGCAAATTCTTTCTTCTTTATTGTATAAATGTTATACTTTAATTGTTCTTTTTGGATTTCAGAGAGCTAAAGAAAAAGGCCTAAAACAAGTAGTGTAAATCATCTTAATGGTAGTTTATAAATGTCGATGTGTTAACAACTTGTCATTTCTAGGCATTTCCAATAATTCCATATTCTCTCACAAAGAGCAATTTTAGCAGTGATCAAACGACGATAGAAAACATGGCATACCGCAAAAAATATTTCAATTCCAACATGGTACCCATTTAAGGTTTATCGAATCGCAAACGAGCCATAGAATGCTGGCACAATAGGAATCAGTCCGTCAGTTTTCTAATACCGGTACAGTAGGAATTGTTTTCTTGTCGTTGTAAATCGACGCTGCAATTAAAAATGGATGAACTTCGTTTCTCGAGCCACGAGACGATCTTCTCCCGGTACTTCGTTGCCACGGTTACTCATTTCAGTCCGAAAAAAACAATATTCCATAACAGGGGTAATCTTCTACCGAATTTAGAATATCGTTGCATAAATAAATACGCCCTTAGGCTTAAAAGCTGGTTGCCACCAAATTAGCATTACAGTATCTAGGCCTATCGAGTTCTCTCTCGCAGGAAGCAAAGGAATGCACAAAGAAAAACTTTTAATCTCAACAAAAAACAAGCCACGTGACTCTTTTTATTGAGTAAAAATGTGGTACGCCCTCGTGATTCTGGAAACAAGCGGTAAGATTAACGATACTGATGTCACTAGATGGTGCCACGGAAAAATATAAAGAAAATCTCCTTGTGTCCAGCTTGTTTCCAGGTGCACGAGGGAGTACCACATTTTTACTCAATAATTAATGAGTCACGTGGCTTGTGTGTTGCGTTTAAAAGTTTTGCTTTGCGCATTCCTTTGCTTCATGCGAGAGAGAACTCGATAGGCCTAAATGCTGCAACGCTAATTTGGTGGCAACCGGCCTTTAACTATAGGACGCGTTTAGCAGCGACCTCGCAATCTTGCTCATTTACTTTTACTTACTTCGTAACTAAAATCTCGTCTTTCAGCGAGAATGTAGCTTTCGAGTTCTAGCGTAGCATTAGCAGACGTATTAGTAGCCACAACTACCACTAGGGCCCCGCGTAGGAGTGGTAGAAGTAAGATGCTATATCTAGTTAACTTTCTAATCTATGGTTCGATATTTAGTAACCATGGCAACGATGCAATGCAGTTCCTCTCCTCGTGACTGAAACACGAATTATGATGCACATGACATGACGGCGTCGATGTATGATAATAGGAAAATAATTCTTACTACAGTACAAAATGGCGGACTGATTTCTGCATGCCAGCGTTCAATGGTTTGTTTTCGATCCGACAAACCCATGATGGGCACCATGTTGGATTTAGAATTCTCACTGTGAGTTGTTATGTTTTCTAACATTGTTTTATCACTTTCTGAGAGAGTAGGCAAATTTCGGAAATAGCAAGAAATGACGATAATGTTACAACAATGTTCGAAATTATTGTTGTACTGTTGTTGGGCTCTACTTCTTATGCGGTCATGCCTTTCGTATTGGCTGGTTCTCGTCGTCGGTCAGCTTGTGTGGTAAGGATGAATCGGTTTCACACTTGTTGTTTGTCTGCTCGCTTTTACAAGGGCTATGACAGCTCTTATTTGGAAAATAAGTTTTGTTGATGATCTTCAGCGCTGGCTCTTGGTGTTCTTCCTCCACTGCCCATCTCTCTCGCTTTCGTGCCATTGTTGCTTTTTGTAGAGCATCAGGCCGATCTGTTTGATCTGCTGACTTGTTTGTTCTTAGTGTGTGACTATTTCCCCCCCTCCCCTCGGCCTTCTGCGCATTATGCCCCTTATGATGTAACACTTGTCTTGACATTGCTGTATGCTACCCGCTAGCTAGTTGTTATTTGTTGTTTTGTTTGTAAGGCGCTTGTCTTCGGGCCTTTTTCGCTCTTCATTAAATCCTTTAAATCCGTTATCCTTGTTATTTTATTGTAAATTTAATTGTATACGTATAGCCACACCCGTTTTAGAAAATTGCATGGTCGCGCGGAATGTGGCATTGTTGGCGGTTTAGATGTATTTGTTTCATCGATTCGGGCAGTCGATTGGTAATTGTGTTGTTGGATCACAATGCGGTCTGCCAAAGTTCAGCAGCATTGGGACCGATTGACACTTGGGTGGGGGACCACCTGGGAATCTGGGTGCTGCAGGAGCAGGGTCTTAGAGCTTCATTGGCCAGACCGGAAGTGGTTAACGCTCGCTAAAACCATTTGAACCCATTTTCTTTTAGTAAACAATTACTGGTGCACAGTCATTGTTGCGTGCCATTGTTATGTGCATATTAATTGGTACACCATTGTCTGCATTGTTGCAGACATAGGGCCTTAGGGCTTCGGGCAGATGACCAGGAGTGGTTAACGCTCGTTAAATCCTTTGACCTTTTTTTTGGTACACCATTGTTGTACCCCTCTTTGATCATTTTCCGTTTGCGCATATATAATCCTACCCGGCTTCGGCTAATAAGCCATAAGCTTTGCCAAAGAAGTTCGAAACTGAGCAATATGCCAACAGTGGACTCAAAGTGCAAATTTATTAGATGATGGTTTCCGCCAACAAGCTGTAAGATTCGTATTGTTATCGACGGGTTTCCCGCTTGGATTAAATGCGACAGTCTTACCGCTTTATTGGCGAAAACCGTCGTCTAACTGATACTTATCTCGGTAAATGAACAAGAATTACTTGCAACAGTTTTAACCACAATATGCGAAAAAGCAGCTTCTCACCTGTTTTGAAGCTCTCAGTCCTCTTATAACATTACAGCACGACGGGATCGTATAATAATGAACGAGGATTGCTGGGGGTCCCCGTTTGTGTTAAATGAAAACTGGAAGAAAACAAACAATTGTAATAAATTTACTGAAACAAATAAAAAACATAACAGATAAAAAAAAAAGTTCAACAATTCACGTTACTCACAACATAGCAACCGCTGCTTTGCAAACATTGGTTTCCATCTACGTATATAATACGGAGCAGGCGGTCAAGTCACTGGCCTCGCCAATGGCGAGTCGCCATTCCGTCGTACAATCAACTACGCCACCCAGCAGTGCCATCTGTTGACGGGATAAGCCTTCAAATTCGAGTTGGGACACTTTTCCAACGTCTTCGAACAGATGGCACCACTTACCAAACCTGCCATGTCGCCGTCTATTGACGGCCTTGAACTACAAGTTCGGGTTATAACACTTTTTCTAAAGTATTCGAAGAGATAGCGCCACTTACCAGACCAGTCGCACCGTTTTTGGGATCGTTTTTTGGTATTGTTGTGGTACCAAAGCTGCCAACAAACTTTTAGTCGCGTTGACTGTGCCATTGTCGGCGTTTCAGCTAAAAAAAAAACAAAAAAAAACAACCGGTGTCTACTAAACATGACAACTTTAAACCAAACGACGATTGGTTCTTAATTTCGAGGCCCCCTCGAAATTGGCCGCCTGATACGATGGAAAGGCGCATTTATTTCCTAAATGTTCACTTCCAGAAAGGAGTTGAATTGTTTTTAAGTGGGCAGCAACAATCCTTGATTGCAACAATGTCGCAATGCACGGTACCGAGGTGAATTGTTTCAAAGGAAAGGGTTACTTGCTTACTGAATGCTGGATTTCTCAGGGCTTTTTTTTATCCTTCAGTCAAACATACACATGCGACTTTTCCGGGGCTGCACCAAATAGTCCAGTCCCTGGCCATAAGACCCGTAGGAATTTTGAGGTGGACTAGGTTTCTCTTCAGATCCTGTTAGTGCATGCCTAAAGCATGGAAAAAATCTTGGGTAGACATCTGGCAACCCGGGCAGAAATTTTATAGGCCGCCATTTTGTTTTTGGCATATACGCGCTGTGGCTAGTAATGAATTTCATCATATTCTGCACTTGTAAGTATGCCTATATGAATTCTGGCATGTTGTTTTGGATTCTTTATACCGTTTTCTATGGTGTAAGACTATTTTTATTCTTCCTGAACTATTAATTGTATTTTTTACACACAAAAAAAACACAAAAAGTTCATAAAATAATGGAAAAGGTTACAATGCATTGAAGCATCAACATTAAAGTAGTCTTAGCTACATTAAAATAAATCACAAGCCACACACAAACTTAATATTTTCATAGTCAGTATTTTATACATGTTCCCTGTATTTGCAAAAGGGCATGCACGAGACAATGTTTTTGTGGCACCTACACCGTTTTGTATAACAGCTCTTGCAAGCACAGTTAAGAAGCACATCACCAGGCAGCTCATTAATATTGGGATGGCGCGCACAAACTGCATTGCTGGCTACGATTTTCTTTTCATTCGGGGCAGAGCGTGGTACGGTCCTAGACGGGCCTAGAGCTAAAATGCCCAAGGAACATAGTCCTGCAAAGCAGCCTGAAAATGTGCTAGTGATGACGTCCACTCGGTGGATCAACGTCGTCTTAAGTTCCAAAATTCAAGTTTCAAGAAGAGATCATAACTGGAAAGCATATTTGGGTCCATTAACCATTTATTCCTGGTTTGGTTGCGTCACTACTTCTTGCACCAACTTGGCTCCAATACTCTGTGGTTGAAGGGATAAGGACATCTTCAAACTAGCAACGGGCTTAAAACTTTCTACCAAAGAAATCCACACCTACTGCATGGTATTTCTGGTTCTAGCAGGTTGGAGAACTAGATCAGCAGAGAGGCAAAGGAGCAGGACTTGTAAAAGGAAGGAAGACTGATCCTAGTAATGAAGGCTGGAATTCGTACGGTTTACAAGTCTTATGGCGGCCATTTGCAGTAACATGGCTGAAAGCCATCACAACATTCGTCATTCCTGAGTGATGTTCAGAAACGAAGAGGAAAAAAAGGAGGGATACGAAAAGGGGTATCGTGGTAAAGAGATTAGTACTGGTAGTACAATTATCAAGAGGTACAAACAGGTGTTTACAACAACGAAACACAGAAAGAAGTGAGGTCAGCTAGGTAAGGTTGTAATCTTAAAGGGTTGGCAACAATGGGTAGTTAATAGCTTCAGCCGAAGAATTGACCTTGTTACACCGAGTAAAGAAAGCGCCAGGGGGTCAGAGGGCTTTAGCGAACGTTAACTGCACCCGGAAAACGCATCTCTATACGACAACAATCAAAAATTAATTGTTGGCTACTTCAGTCAAAAAAAAATAGTCAAGAGTAGTCGGGACTCGAACTTAAGAAGTGAAAGTCAAAAGAGAAATCCTCGTGGGTGAGAAAAGATACAGTGAGTGATGAAATGATCACTGATTGTCCAAACTCTCTTGGTGCTAAATGGTTCGACCATCATCAGACCACGTAAAATGATCTTTTCTGGTGACCTCGCAATAAAGAGCTTCTGCAACGTAGGCTTTGTAATTTTAACGCACAATTTTCATTCGAAGTCATTTGCATTTCCATTCGAAGTGCGTCAAATGTTTTGCACACAGAACCTGGTTTTACAGCCTTCACTGCGCATTCCTCAACAAGCTTAAAAGATGTATTACTCGGAGAAAGATGCTGACCAAAGTTGTGCAGATACTTTTCTGGTTCTACCTTGAGTGATGACAGTTTTGTGCCCATCATACAAGATCCTGTAAGAAAATGTGCATCACGTAGGAAGTCGGTGATAGCACCGATCTTTTCTACAAGAGTTGGATATGTATGATATCTTATGTCGACTTTCTCAACCAAAGTTCACAGAGTCCATTTTCCTTCAGAACTTTGTAGAAATGAATTAGTACGACAAAAACATTGTACGAAAGCACAGTTGCAACCCTTGTTTAATGGCATGGCAAACATGACGAATAATACGTACATTAGCCTCCTCAACAGTTACTTGAAACGTATCTTTGATTTATATAATACTTGCATCTTTTATTGCTAATGCTGGAGTTTATCCACTTTAAAGCAAAACTCCACTAAGCATGGTTTCCAATTGCCGATTAGTTGCTACCTTCTTCAGAAACTCACTCAGGGTATCCTGAATCATACTTTTGTTTTCATTTGACGTCCAAAGTGTTTCCATTTTCACAGGAAGTTTCATATTGCTAGTAGTGGAAGTCAACGGTATTGGTTCCACAGAGAACCTTCTTGGTCTCTCAATACTTTTTATTGATGGTTGGAGGCAGCTGTCAAAACCGCGGTGAACACGACTAAATCTGCAGACATTATTCATATTACTGTCAAGGGTTGTAAACAGGTCTTCAAGGGTGTTGTTTCCCTTGACTGGCAACTTTCGAAACTGATTCATGACATCAACAACAACACTGGTTTTCAGGGTATGCTCTTTTTGGAAATTTCTGTCTGTGGTATCTAATTTTTTCGAGTTCAGATATGAGTTGAGACTTCATGGATTTGGCGGTAGCACCATTCTCATCTCATAAGGATCAAGGTGAAACGTCGCATGTAAGAATTTCGCTATTGTCATTCCTCTCTCCTTGGCAGTATCGTTTTTATCTTGAAAGTTTATATGTACTTTGATAGCATTTTCACAGTTTGTTTTTTTGTCTGCTTGTCTGGTCGTGTTGCACTAAGAAAAGTTGGGAGCACTTACTGGTGAACAATCCTCTGGTTTAGAATATTGTGAACCCTAGTTCACCTTTTCCAATGTATGGATTTTCTCTGCATTCAAGGGACTACAACATCTGTTGGATGTGGTCTACCATTTTATTTTTGAAGCCCCTGCTAACTCAACTGGCGTAATGTTCAACAGCCCTTGAAATGGTTTTCGTATATGAGGAGCACCTAATAGTAGGCAAGCTCCCATTCAGCAATATATTCCTTCCGTTTTGTTTGGCCAATGATCCCACCAGCTGACTTCTGAGAGCGATTTATTGTTTGTTTGAGAGCCACGACGACACCCACAGCATTAAACTTTCCATTTGTTCTTGAAAATGACCTTTTTTGAACCGTTTATATAACTCAGGATGACTAGTCTCAAGATTCATCATTTGCTCAAAGAATAATGCGCCCCATCTCGAGTAGTTCACTCTCCCAAAATGTGTAAAATTGGTAGGATAGCTTTCACTGTTTGCATGTAGAGGTTCCAGTTCCCCTCCCTATCTGTTCTTATGAGATTCTTTAAAAGATTTATTAGATACAAGAATCACTCCAGATATCTGCACTGCTCTGAATTCTGAGCCTGTTCATGTGCAAAACCATCCAACAATTTTAACGTTTCCCCTGATGTTGAGATCAGCTCTTTACGAATTTAGTTATTTTTTTCTCTTAAAACACACAGTGAGTGGTCTAGGAGAAGTAAAGATGGTCTTAACCATAGGAAATGTTGTAAGGAATACTGAAAAACATGTCATAATTACTGTAGATGTACTGACAAGAGCAAAAAGTAATAAAAATCATTGTTAACCATTGCGCGTCTATGGCAAAAACAAAATGGCGTCCTATAAATTTCAGCCCGGGTTCCCAGATGTCTACCCAAGATTTTTTCCATTCTTTAGGCATGCCCTAATAGAATCTGAAGAGAAACCTAGTCCACCTCAAAATTCCTACGGGTCTTATGGCCAGGATCTGCATTAAAAGGGGAAATGGCAGGAGTGTGGGGATTGGGGGTTAAAGTAATTGTGGGGGAGAAGGCAGATGTGGGAGCCATTCACATGTTCCGTCTTCGGTTTGATAAATTTAAAACCAAACACCAAACACCTGGAAGGAGGCAGAGGGGGGAGGGGGTGCGCAGCATGCGCGCGGGCACAACTAGTTAAATGATAAAAAGGAATGAAGCAACCGAATATAATAAAGTAAATGGAACAATTTTTGAAAACAACGCCACCTAAAAAGTCAAAAAATTGTTCAAGAATTCATGTTAATTACAACATAGCAACCGTCTTCAAAATTAAATGTTGGTATTTTCGTTGCGTGTAGCATTGCGTCTTAACGAATATTCTACACTAACTTTCTTCTGGCTAAATGTAACAATGTATTCCACTCACGCTCACTTGCGCTCAACAATGTACGTCGGACTGATAGCTTCAAAACGGGTGAGAAGATGGATATCACCCGCTTTCCTCATGCTGGAATCCAACAATGGCTCGGGCGCTGCGCGTCTCGACATTGTTAGATCCCAGCCCTCGAAAAGTGGCCTATATCCTATACCTCATGCACGTCAAAAACAGGAGCGGCTGTCCACGCCCGATATTAGTTTGCGACTTCCAGATAGTCGAAAATAAATAATGATAAACTAGCATGTAGCTTTAGGCGCGCGATAGTCTTTTTGTTTAAATGCACCCTAAGCCTAAATCCAAACTTTAAAACACGGGCAATCGTACGTTCTATATTTACTACCAACCACCGCAAAAGAAAACAACTTTCATTGCATTCTTGCTTTTAATAGGGCAGTCATTTTTCAGATACAACCCGTATTTCCCTTGGTCTGTACGCTATCATCTTTATCAGGAGGCTTCCCCAACGGTAAAGCCAAGTAATATATCACGATCTAAACGCTGTAGAATCGGGTCGGCCTGCCTGGCCCCCACGCTTATTATCACGTCTTATTTCGTTTGAGAGGACGGGTCAAAGATGTTCCGTTTCTCCCTGCTTGTCTGAATTCCACCTTTTCCCACAGGCGTAACTTTCACTTATTCTGATAATACGGGGAGGAGGAACTAAAGCGTGAGTTCCTAAACTCGAGATTGTTCGCAAGATTTATCCTGCGCTTGATCATTCTACTTACATTTCCCTGACACCAATTCTTAAGAGGAGGATTTGGATGTCTGGAGTTTCGTTCTGCGCGCCGCCTAAAACGTCTCGCAGCAACCCACGTACCCCAGCGTTAAAGAAGACTTGTCAAATGCGAATAATGTATTGCTGGTCTTACCCTACCTGAACATGAATAATGTATCGCTCTAGTCTTACCTTACCTGAATACAAATATTGTGTATCGCTGTAGTCTTACCCAAGCTGACACTCCTAAACACAAAAATAACGAGTAAAGGTGCTTTCCTCCCAATGCCATTTTTCTCGATCCTCCACATCAAGTACGGCCCCAAAGGTCTATTTGCTTACCGTTAGTCAATCCCTTGCTAAAATTCCGTTTTAAAATGTGACGTCTAGAAGATTTTCTGTTGAATATTGGGAACTATCCTGCGATTATATGATCCTTTGCGCGTTTACAATAACCATGACGTTTCATCTGTATGTGTGCATGTACTAATTATTAATCGTTGTACTAATTACCATGAGATCAAATATCTAAAAGACTAATGCGGTAAAAATTAAAATCATTTATGCCTATAGATCGCCAAAGAAAAATTATAAAATACTAGCCTAAAAAAATTATAAAATGCAATTTTAAAATTGGAAAATCTTTCCGGTTCGCGACGACACAATTTTTGTGTTCATACTGTTTCGTCTACTACGCCCAACGCCAACAGTAACGTCGTTCCTCGCTGCGAGGAACGTAGCTACTATCTCAGTTGGCCTTGTATTACTGCGCCGAGTCTTGCGATGGTAACATGCTCGGATGGTGGTCTGCGCGTGATTGTTATAAGGCAGGCGGAATGTACCTTTAAGATCTGTTGTACAGAAGGTTTTTAAAACATTTTGTTCGATTTTTCTATGAGTGCAGGAAACACTTTATAAGACTATTGGAACCAATATCACAACAGCGAAAAATCATGCAATAAAAATAGTTAAACTAAACAAGTATTTATTGTGGACTTATATTTCAGTGAGAGGACATGACCTAATTTGAGTCGATGAATTTGAGTCGATTTTTTGAAAAAAAAAACGTGAAGAGACTGCTCAGGTGGGGTCAATGCAGTGACCTGGGCTTCGTCGGTTCGTGTGACACGAACATAAATGACGTTACACCGCAGCTGGTAAAGGATACTGCTTCGATTCCCATTAGGGGCAGTTGTCTTTCCTTTCTTACTAAGATTGGTAGTCTTTAATGCTGTGTCTTTATTTCCTTTTACTCTGTATCCTTTGTTATTGTTTACTAGCCACATCGCGCGCTTCGCTCGCTCCATTGGCGTCGTCTCGCATCGTTCGAGGACGTTTGTACGAACAAACGATGACGTCATGACCAAACATCACGAGGGTATAAAAAAAAAACTTTGACGTTATTTTTTTCTGGCTTTTTCTCGTATTTGAGGGCCAATATCAAGTTACAGCAAAGAAAATAAGCCTAAGTGAAGCGCAATTTAATTATCTTTCATTGGGTCCTACTCCCATCTTTGTAGGTGCTTTGGTTCAAGAGGAGTAGAGGTACAAACACACTCACATGCAAACACACGCACGTCATACGTTTTTAATGATGTAGATTATTGTACGTATTTAGAGACTGCGCTGTTGTGTTCACTTTATTTCCTCCTGTGTGATTTACAGCGATTTGTTCATATATATATTTTCTAAATATGGCTTTGATAAAAATATATTTATTTATTAGTGATTTAAGAGGTAAAACTTGTTAAATTGCGTAAATTCTGCGCAGGGATTTCTAGCGTTCTTTTCGTGTTTAGTAGTGTCAATACGGCCAGGAAAGGCGATAAGCAAGCAATTGCAATAGTGAATGCATAACTCCACGACGTCTACACAGACGTGTGCAGTAGAAGGGTTGCAGTTTTCCAGATTAATTAACTAGTATAGCCAACAAGTGCACAAATAAAACATGGAACGTTTCGGGCCCCAGATATGGGCCATTATCAAGCAATGCAAAAGCATCGTCAGACGAAAAGATAAAACTTCAGGATAATGCGGCATTGCTGCTTGGAATTGGCACACTTTTAGGTATCCGAAATGGTGTGTGTTGTTTAGTTTATGTCTTCTGTTGGGTAATCATTAATTAATACACTGAATTGTCGCTGGTGCTCATGGACATGTCACTGGCCGCCCCACATATCGTCATGCTTAACTGGCTTTCTTGACGAATTAGAAACACTAACGGAGCCAAAAGTATGAACTGCCAAGGATGGCAACTGAGCAGGAGCAATGACTAAAAAAATTAACGTATCCTCACGAGTGCATGAATTTAACGGTGTTGTTTGCATGGATTGGGTTTTTAATTTAGCATCAAGCCTCTATGTTAACTCGACACTTGCTGCTAACTTGCCGCCTTTAAAGCAACCTTAATGCATCGAAAGCATAGCGAGTCCCATTCTAAAGACTCCAGGGTTCCATTCCCGAACTCATGATGAAGCATGCATTATTTCGTCATTATTGCTGCCCACATGTCATTCTTGAATGACAAGAATTGTGAATTCAGAATTATGTTTCTTCGTTTGTTACTGATATAATATCAAAAACCAAAACTGGTAAAAGGGGCCGCCAAG
>JAHWFP010030756.1:0-31628 GCA_023313725.1 Lithobius niger
AAAACACCCAAATTGTCGATTTAATACAAGCACTCGTGGTATTATAACTGAGAATTTTCGTTTTCTTTTCACTAAATGAGGACCATAGTCGGCTTACACTGGGAAGACCCCGGCTCATCGAAACCGAAACCGACAGCGGACCTCCTCCTTCAGTAATTATACAGATCGAAGCTTTTCCCAATGAGCGCTGACATGAGTCTATGAAAAGTTCCGTAGGAAAAGTTTTCATAGACTCATGGCGCTGACTAACGAACCACAGATCTATACAGTATATCTCACTTAGAGGATGCTGCTTTGTTTTATGCCCATATTAAGGAAATGACGTCAGCTTCGTTAATTGTCTGGTTTTTCCGGAAGCACGAAGCTGCTTGTACTTTTCATTTGGCTAATCTACAACATAAATGAGGTTAGGCCTAATACGAAATGCCAATGCCGTAGCGAACGAAATTACAGGTTGATTGATGAAATGCGATGGTGGATGGCAACACTACGCCAGATATGAGTTAAACATCGTCAACAAAACATAAAAGGTGAACATTATAAACAAAACTAAACACCGTAAATCAAAATTACTTCGTATGTCGAAATCGAGATCGTAAATCGAAACCGAATCCCTAATACGAAATTCCTTCAGAAAATCGTTTAGGGAAAAAAAAAAATTCTCAACCGAATTCCACTCGTGCTTGTATCAAATGTATAATTTGGGTGTTTAGCACTCAACTCCTTTCCAACAAATTTCCCTCGACCTTCGGTCGCGGGAAATTAAAACTGGAAAGGAGTTTCGTGCTAAAACACCCAAATTGTCGATTTAATACAAGCACTCGTGGTATTATAACTGAAAAGACCACGGTGAAAAGACCACACCAGAGCTTTCTGCTTCAGTAATTATACAGATCGAAGCTTTACTCGTTTCTGAACGGACGAAACAAACCACAGATCTATAGTGTATCTCACTTATACAGGACTCAGTTTCGCTTTCATTCTCGTTATGCCCATATTTGGGAAATGACGTCACCTTCGTTAATAGTCAAATTTTTACGGAAACAAGAAGCTGCTTCTCGGCAGCGTTCGTAGTAGTTATGCCCTTAGGGCAATGCAGTAACTTTCGTGAATCGTCGGAATTTTACGGAAACAGGGTCAGCGTAGTTTTAACGTGGCGTATCAGCGGTACAAAGTCGTTTAGGCCTAATGCGATACACCTCCGCCGAAGCAAACGAAATTACAAGTTGGTTGACGAAATGTGATGGAGGCTGGTATCGCTACACCAAATAGAGGTAAATATCGTCAAGAGTAGTTGGAACTAATTTTGACGATGTTTACCTCCATTTGGCGTAGCGATACCAGCCCCCATCGCATTTCGGAAACCAACCTGTTATTTCATATGCTTCAGCGCAAGTGTATTGTTCGAAGTATCCTGATTTCGTTTTACGGTTTCGATTTTCGATTTGCGAAGTAATTTTGCTTTACGATGTTTAGTTTTATGATGTTTACGATGTCAAAATTAGTCTGAACTAATCTTGACATCGTAAACATCATAAAAGTAAACATCGTAAATCAAAATTACTTCGCAAATTGCAACTATATTGACCTCATAAACATCATAAAACTGAACATACTTCTCAAATCGAAAATCTAAACCGAAACCGTAAAACGAGATCAGGCTACTTTGAACAATCGTTATGCGGAGAAAAAACAAAAATCTCAACCATGCAATGTGTAATTTGTAGGTTTTAACACTCAACTCCTTTCCAACAAATTTTCCTCGACCATCAGTCTGTGGAAATTAAATCTGGAAAGGTGTTTCGAGCTAAAACACACAAATTATAGATTTCATAGAAACTCTCGGGATATTATAGACGAAAATTTAAGTTTCAACGTGGCCCTCCTTTTAGGTTTATCGAAGCATAAACAAATTTTCGTTCGCAAATATTGAATCTATCATAACATGAAGGTTCCGATTATTATTTTCATTATTATTATACTTAACAGCCAACTACCAATTTCCGACGAAGCCCTGTTGCGTAGCAATCAGGCTTTTCAGCGAGAATTATTAATAACAATAATAAGCGTCCGTTTGATCTGAGTGCATGCTCTTTCGTGACAATAACTTTCCGTTCATTATAAACATGTTTTGAATAACGTTAAATCGTAATTCATTATCGCGTCATTTATTATGAAAGTTTGAACCACGTTCAAAGAAGAATTACAATACATGTTTAGTCATGCTTGTGGCCTTGATAATGTCGCTTTTGTTTGTTTTACGTCATTTTCAGCTGGCGCTGTTTCATGCTCCACCTCACTATCAGCATAAAAATAAACTTCCGGCAATCTAAATTAGCTCCAACCTACTGCTAACCTAGGTTGTTGCAGATGCTACAAGCAGAGTGAAGAAGTTTAATAAGTCGAAATTAACCTCATTATGAATAGTTAAAAAAGTTCAGATTAATTCATCCTTGAGACGTCAGAGCTCTCGGGAATCCACTTTGACAATAACGATAACACAGTTCTCCAGAACCTCTAAAAAAGAATTTGGTTAAATATCTTTGAACCCATCAGGATTGCAGGATTGAAGTTTTGCTTCTGAGTGCTTGGTCTGCTGACGTGCTTGCAGATAGATTTGTTGTTTCCGTGCTTAGCCCGTATGAATTAGTGCAGGAATACTCTAAACTACGTAGGCTACCATAGCTTAGACAAACTTAAAAACTTCGGGAATGTTTAAATTTGGGCGTGCTGTGTCGTAATGCATGCAATTTACATTTTTTTGGCTTACTTTCCTCATGCATTAGGCAGAAAAATTGAAAGGTTTCCTCTGCGGATCATATTCGTGACATTTGAAAAAGGTCAAACCAATATCGAGTTAATTGGATTCGCTTCAGAAATTCAAAGCAAGCAGAAAAATAAATAAATTAGACAGTTTACCTATTTATTTTATACTGACAGAATAGGCAAGGAAAACCAATATTTTTAAGGATGAGGCATACTCCCTCGCTCCCAGGAAAAAAAAAAACATTAAAAAAAATGGAACTAAGGAGTTGATCACTAGCAATCTTTTCCTAATTTTTCATCTGTCCAAAACAAAGCTATGAGGATTCCTACCTATCGAATGGCAAGGTAATCAAGTCAACCAAATTATAAACTTTAGTACTTCTTATAAAAGAAGTGTGGCAAAATACGGATTGCAAGTTGCGAATTGCAAGTTGCGTTTTCAAACCCTAAATGTTAAGTATAAGTCTTAAAACTAAAGGAGGTGCAATTGTTTTCATAGTTTTCATTTTTAGATGCATTAGAGGCTCAACTGGATCGGTGGACTTGGAGAGACGAGTTGTAATGATGCAGAAAGTTTTTCTGGTGTTAGTTGTAATTGTGAATACAAGGTTGTGATGCATGATTCCATGGCAAGCGTATCTCACATGCAGAAAGAGTTCGAGGACTAGGCACCTGAGAGCTGGTCAATCTACTTTGAACGTGTTAAAACTTCACTTTAAGTCTTTTGATGTAACTGGCTCAAAGCATGTTGAATATTATTAGCCAGTATTTGTAATAAGAAGACCTATGATCTCTCAAGAGGCACCAGTGGATAAGACCCTGGTGAATATAACAAGCATTTGAGGACTAATCTCGACTCTAAGCATAGTTTTATTAGTGAAAGGGTAGCTTTTCAGAAGTGAGATCAAGCCGCAGGCGAATCAATAGTGAATGAAAAGTGTCTTGACCTTCTATTGTGAGTTACACACTTTCCTCACTGATGCTGTTAGGACCGTTTCATTGCAGGCCTGTGTAAACGCAATATGATTTAATGCAAATGAAACCCAAGTAAGTAACATTTGACAAAGACTGTGAGGTTACACTCGCTCAACTTAATGTGGCTGGTTTTTTAAGCTCATCTTGCTCCTACAAACTAAAGGAACGAAAATCAGAAAAAGATATTACTGGTTTTTCCTGCAGTTATCGAAGTCACAGGCGTTTGGACTACGAGTTTTGGCCGTACAAGTGCACAGCTTGTGGGGCACCAAACTTACTGCAAGTCGGGTCAGCGTGGCGAGAGAAACACGTTTCCCACTGGTCCTAAGCCTAATACGGTATCATCCAGCGCACACAGTAAAAAAAGAAAAACAAGTATGGCAGAAAAAGCTAATTTTGTCTTGGAGTATTCTGATAAATCAGATTCATGTTCGGGCACTACAAGTGATGGGAGATAAGAGAGTTTGGTTTAAACCATTTACACTGTTTCGTGTTCCAATGTAAACAGCAATAAATGCAGTTTTCTGTAGCCTAAATGGCCATACACTAGCTTTAGAATTTGATCCAGGCTGTTATTCTAGTATTATCCTTATCTATGTCATACTTTTGCAACTTAAAGTTAACTGTCACTCTTATTACACTTAAGTCTTGGGTGCGAGAAGTATAGTAAAACCTTTAGAAACAATTAGGTTAAATGTTAACTGCAATGATCAGGTGACCATTGGCAACAAACATGCTTCGTTTAGAAAGGGTAAGGGTTGGATTCAAAAGTTTAAAGTGAGCCTGAATCAATTCTTTAACGTAGAATTTGATTAGGGGAGTTCGTCGCTGGTACCAACTTTGCATCTGACGCTGACATTTTTGAACGCTATCCCGACATGTTTAAACCAGGTCTCGGTACATTTACAGAGAATCAGGCCAGTATAAAGCTCAAACCAGACGTTACACCTAAATTCTACCACTCGCCCTGTACCACTCGCTGTGAGGCACAAGGTCGAGGCACAGATCGACCGTCTGGTGCAGAAAGGCATTTTGAAGCCATTTGACTGTAGTTCTTGGGCCACTCCCCTTCGCCTTGTCTTATTTTGGGTTCTTCAACTAGTATTCTATGTTTGTACCTCATTTGCGACACTCTTGAGTCCCCTGAATAAGCTTTGTTGTTTGAAAACAGCCTGACTGTGGACGGAAAAATGTTCAGAGGCAGTGGCCAACGCCGATGAAGCATTTCTTAACTTGAAAGCTCTGGTATGCCATGACCGTAACCTTAAACTTAAGTTAGTTTGTGGTGCCTCTCCTGTGGGTTTGAGCACCACACTTATGCATACCATGCCAAACAGTGAAGACCGACGTACTGTGTTTCATCCTGTGCATTGAGCAAAGCTGAACTTGGCTGTGCTCAATTCTTTCCGGAGACACTCTAGATTGATCTTGGAACTAAACGGTATCACCAGTACTTTTATGATGGGCACTTCATGCTCCCTAATATCGCAAATATCCTTGCTTTACATATTTGGGAATAATGTAGGCGTCCCTGTGATGAAGGCCATGCTTATTCAGCGTTGGGCGATATTTATTAAATGTCTATGATTTTAAACTACAACATATCTAGGGCAAACTCACTACCACCGCTGAATTTCTTTCCCGTGCACATTTTCTATATGAAGAGCTAAAAATGAAGCTGAAGGAGCCACTGTTATGAATGTGTGAACAATTGAGTCTTTTCCTATTCTGAGTGAAGAGGTGGAGAAGTTTACTCTTAAAGACCATGTTTTGTGTCGGATGTATCGTCACATTAACGACGACTGGCCCCTCAGGGTAGACGACAACGGATTGAAGCCATATTTTTCTAGGAGAAATAAATTGTCACTTGACCGAAAGGCTGTGTTTTTGGGGCCATAGGCTAGTCATTCTTGAAATTCTACATTCACATTTCTTGACTGAATTACACTGGGAGCATAATGGGTTCGTTAGGATAAAAGCGTGTGCACGCTCACAAATATGGTGGCCATGAATCGATGCTGACCTGGAAAAAAAATTATTAAAAACGTGTACCTCCTGCCAGTTAACCAGGGATGGTGAGATTCATTGTAAGAAACATGTTAGTAAATGACCAGCACAGCCATGGTCTCGAATTCATGTAGATTTCGGGGGACCTCTGTATGGCATCATTTTTGATGCAAGTTCGAAATACCGGTTCGTATACATTATGCAGTTCAGAACTAGCAGTGCTATAATTCGTAAATTTAGGGAATTATTTGTGTTGTTTGGCTATGCTAACACCTTAGTGAGTGGTAATGGACCAAATTTTGTGACTTATGAATTTTAACAGTTGCTCCGTGAATGTAGCGTATGTGTATCACATCGCGAACGTTCTATTTTTCTTGGCATCAATTGAGGTCACAGCAGCCATCTTCAGATAGCCCATAGTATACATCACACATTTACTGGTGAAACAATGGCAAAATTACTTTTGGGCAGAGAAGTGCGTACAAAAGAGTGTCTGTTTTTACATTGTACAATACAGAAAAGGTTCAAGATAAGCAATTAAAACATTTATTGCCTACTGCTAACAAGTAGCTACTACGTTCATTTGAAACGTTCATCACTGGCGTTGATTATTATTATAGTTTTCTTTGTTGCTATTCTGTACCGTATTTTAAAATTTTGTCAGTTTCATTATATATCGTGCAAAATTCTTAGTGTGTGGGGGGGGGGGGGGGTGAACAATCAGTGTAATTTGTATACTTTGTGTGAGGCTTTTCAAATTGGGTGTAATTAATCCCTTAAGATTTTAGTATTTTAATTTACATGTGAAGATTGGACGTATAGACGTATAAATTTGTACATAGCGTATAAAGCTGTATATAGAGTGTATACGTGCATAGACATGCACTCATCCTTCCAGGGGGGCGGGGCGAGTGCAGGCAGCTACATGAGTAATGCTAGTTGTGCTAGTGCAATTACTATCAGTACCTTCCTAAACGACCGAACAGAGCTAACAGAACGCACCACTGTTACAGACAGTTTGGCTCCAAACTTGACGTCGCGCGTGCACAGTGATGTTGCGTCAGCCGTCTAGTACCTTCCGAAACTGAAATCACAGCTCAGAAAAATCAACAAGTTCAACAGAGCACTCGTTACGTCATACCTTTAACGTGACCAGACGTGGTTAATTGATCGGTCCAGGCTAGGCTAATGGATGTAACCAGCAATGCCAAATTACAAACCATCTCGGGGAGGTGGTTGCGGGTGGTAGCCAGTGGTGGAGCTTTTGAGCATGAACTAGGTGTCGGACACAGATTTATCGCTGGCGATGGTTGACGTAAGCAAGCCACATCAACACGGCTATAGTAGGGAATGAGCTGAACTGTCACCAACAGTGGTGCGTGTGGTTCGTTCTGTTCGATGCTTTAGGAAGGTACTGATGTTTTGCCTAATCACTGACCTTCACTAACCTTTAGTTAGGTGGCTTCGTATTGCTACCAGTGCTCATCCTTCCCGCCTTAGAGTGGCGTCCTTCCGACATCACTACCTGTCTGTTTTAATAAAACGGTTTCAGACAGGATGTTGCTGGCTGTATTTCACCCAAAGGCACAACTGCTTAGTTGTTCACGTTCTTTAGGTGCATGCACATATCTTCCCTCTGTACACTTCAGTTTTACTTAACCCAAGCCAACCGAACATAACCAAAACTAGAAATAAAACCACATGATGGGCGTGTTCATGTGCGTGCGTGTAGAGGCGAATGAGGTTGGTTTGGCGGAGGGAGAATCTGCCATCCACACAGACTTCAGTGACTGGAACCTGAAGGTAAAAAGCTGCGTCAAACTGATTAAGGTCAAGTGCGTTCCCCGAAGCATTTGAGCCAAGCCACTTAAGAAAATAAACAACAATAAAAACCCATTTCAATTCCATTTAGTGTGCAGCCTAACAAAATTGAAGTGGCCACCATTTCGTTAGCTGTTAATTGCATCATAATGGTTCGTCAATAACAGGAGTCTGTTCTCGCCGTGTTTTGCGGCAAACGGACGTTAAAAATAGAAGGAGAATTTAATGTTGGTTCCCAGGAGACCGAACAGTGTTTACGTTCGAAAACGCCGGATACTCTACGCCCCGACCTGTAACAGCAAGGCTAATTGGCCCCATAAAAACAACCTTAATTGGAGTCGGGTGACAAGGCTGAAGAAAACATATTGAATGTGCTCTGCCATATCTTTGCAAAAAAAAAAAAAAGTTCCATTAACGTGATGTGTGCAAAATAAAAAAGTTTGGCAGCAGAGAATTTTCGTCTGCTTCATATACTTAATAGGTCCGTCCGTAGCTACGATATTGTATTTTGGAGGGCTTAACTAATTTGTTAGGGGTTAACTAAACGCAATTTTGATGGCTCCCAACTGTGTACAAGTCTCTGCATTACAAAGAGCCATTTTATTTGTTTACCTTATTTAATTCTGCACTGGCTGATCACAGTTATCCTATACAAGATTTAGTCATGGCCACCCCTTCACCCCGCCCCCTCGCTGTCGCACTACTCAATACCAAACGTCGTTTCTGGTTCAGAGCAAGAAGTTATGGAATGATTTGCCCGAAGTCATTAAATCTTGTTCTAGTGTTGGAACTTTCACAGCTCAATTATTCCGTCACTTGTGTAATTCATAACTTGATCACATCCCTCTTCCACTCTTTTCCTTCCCTTCTTTTTCTTTTTTCCCCCTGTCTCCCCCAGCCCCACTATATCCCATCTTATTGTTTACTTTAGTTTTCCTATTGTCTGCTGACATTGTACATAATTACATGATGGTTCGGGTTAGGTGTAAGAATGGGCCCAGCGCCTAAACCTCGCCCTTTGTGGCACAATCAATTTTTATTCCTGAATTTTGTAGATCATATGTACTTTTACGTGCTGCAATAAAGTTTATTATTATTATTATTATTATTATTATTATACTCCCCTAGACACAAACAGGAGCAGGTGTAAAATAATTCCTCCTTCATCATCCCCTACACCTTCTTGGGCCATATCCGTATGCAACTCTCTTTTCGTAAGGACAGACCAGGCTTCCAGGAGAAAGAGGAACCTGACAAAGGCAAGCTGGCTGTCATTCCCCTCCTGTCGATATTGGTGGGTTGTGGTTTGTCCCAGAGTATGACTCATTTGTACGGAACAAATCAAATAAAAAAAAAAACTAAACAAAAAATACTGAAATATACCTACTACCACCTAATAAAAACCTTGAGGGTCTCGTAAATCTTCGTCAGTTTTGTGTAGAGAGGCGGTTGACCTCCCTCCCCTGCTAGTTATGGTAGGTTAAAAAAATCCGTACAGGGATGATAAAAGAACACTAAAAAGCACTACGCATTAAACGAGATAAACGGTACCTTATATTTCGACAAAGTTAGAAATTGGCTTCATGTTTCAAAGATAAGATAAAAAAAACCGCAAGGCTAAAACACTAGCACTTCACTCAGCCTGCCATCTTGACATTACCAAGATGGCCGGCTGAGTGAAGTGCTGGTGTTTTAGCCTTGTGGTTTTTTTTTTTATCTTATCTTTCAAAAATGAAGCCAATTACTAACTTTTGTTTCGAAATATAAGGTACTGTTTATCTCGTTTAATACATAGTCCCGAAGTCTTTTATCAGCGTCAGTTATGGCTGGTACGCAACCACTACCACGAATAAAAATAAATTTGTTCAGAGCATTACAGATTTCGTAGTCAGGACCTATGTACCAAGGCAATAATGTATTAACCCTCCCCTACCACGTTTTTCGATGCGTCCTTTTTTGCCATCAGTTTTGATGCAAGGCATAAAGGTATGCTTTTTTAAATTTTGTTATTTAAGGTTCCTACAACTAATATCCGACAACACCCTTAGGTTTAATACTCCTTAACCCTTTAACTACCGTTTTGCCGCTTAGCAACTGCTCACACGACAATCGAAAAATAAAAGTCCAAACGCGCAACCCAAGATATGTGAGGGGTCTCGGGGATCCTAAGCATAGCGGTCAAGTACCTCCCAGTGGTTAGCGTCGTCATCTACAAACCGACTGAACACCAGATCGGATCCCATCAAATCTAATGACAGATTTAATATATATTCGGTTATCCAGTCTGGCAGTTAAAGGGCTAATCAATCAAATCATCAATCAAACAAGCTATTTTTGACTACTTCCCTGTCAGGAATTTATTTCCATGCAAGGCTGTCGCCCGACGCAGTGGGCAGTGCCAAATTTATTAGTTCCTTCTTACAAATTAACATATACTTCGCATCAATTTAGTCATACAAGTGCGACCCTACACTGGGGCTATTAGGGCTTAAGCCACCCCTCTACACTTTTTCTTAGCCTTTTCTTGCCCCTTTTGGTAGACGGAATCATGAAGAAAATCCATAAAAACAAAAGAAAAACCTATAAACAAAGCTTTTCCGTAACACTGATTAGGCTTGTCCCAACACAAGAAACGTCCTGAAAAAAAGTCCTCATAAAAGTCCTCAAAAACGTGACGAGAGTTCTGTGGGCACCCATGAAGTCATACGATTTATTCAGCTAGACCTATTTTTTCTACAATGTATTGCTAACAACATCAAAGCAGAATGATGTTGCACTTCTTTTCTTCTCGCAATTCTTTGCGTTTCCATTTCGTTGCGTCGTGGATGGATGACGAAATTCGAAGATCTTTGAAAACGGCCTCGAGTCAGTAAGGGCCACCGCGCACACAGCGGTCAAGCCGCGCGCGCGGCCAGGTCGCTGAGGCCAACGAGAATACTTATACGGTGTATGTAGCAACGCGCACTTGGCCGCAGCTGCCAGCTTGTCGCCGCGGCCACGGGGATCTGGGGCGGCGTGCAGGTGGCCACAGAGCGACCATACTTGCTCCAGATTCATTTTTCACCACGTGATCGAGAATTATCAATGAAAAACGGACGTGGCCGCGCGGTCCGTCGCCGTGTTTTTTGGCCGCGACGACCGCTGGCCGCGTGACCTGGCCACTCAGTGCGCGGGCGGCCTAACTTCGTGTAACTGGTGAAACCAGAGGGCATTCTGACATTGCAGTACATTTGTGTATTTGTTTGTTTTTTAACGTAGGCTCACGTAAGGTCACATTATAAACAGTATTTTTTCCGCATGTTTGACAGCCAAAAACCCACAATTCCTTAACCAATTTTATTGATTTTATGAACTTAATTCACAAATAGGGTGTAGAATCAACGAGAACTTTCCTGTTGATTCCTATTGACTCAATAGGGTAGTGACAATAACGTCATATCGTTATATAAAACGCTATACAGGAGCCAGTAACTGGGCTAGCTGCAAGGTGCTCTGGAGGGGAAAAAGAAGGGCATCTTACTGAAGCCAGTGCTGTTAGAGACGATTTCTTAGGCACAAAGACTGCGATTTTTTACGATGTATTGGCAATTACTGACATTTTCAGTAAGTGCAATCTTTTCTTTTCCGACTTACAACTTCGCTGCATAAGGGATCGGAGAACAACAACGCTTTTTAGGCCTAAGAAACCAGCTCTCCAAACACTGGCTTGACTTGAAGTGACGGTATTTTTGCCTCCATTTTAATCTAGTGCCCCTTGTAGTTATCTCTCCAGATGCTAGCTCGGTCAATATGGCCTTATTGTCTTATATAGGAATCAGTAGGAATCAACAGGAAAGTGCTCAACAGGTGCCGGATCCAATCGTGGCCTTGGCCCACCCTTTGTGCATTCGGAAAGAGAAGGGCCCGGAAACGCACTCGTGCTCGTGCCGATTGTGTGCTGCAAAATATTACAGGTATTTCCTGGCAAGATTGTCCCGCTCCGTCTCGAGATAACGTTAGCAGTTGAAAAGGAAATTATTCGACACTCTCCCTTTTTCATCAAAGTTGTTCCTAAACGCGCTATTAATTTCCCGAACCGTCAGCGCAAAGTCACTGCTGAGGCATCGGAATCATCGGCTCTTCGAGGCGGTTTTTTGCGCTGAATCCACCTTCTAAATATGGCGGACCTGCAGTTTTCTTCGCTAGGATTATTTGTGTTAACATTATTAAAAAAAAAAGGGTAGATACTGACGTCACATACAGCGTCGTCATGAATCACTCTACTATAAGAAATAAATGTATTTATGGTTCAAGATTTACGACTGCTTAGCAACGCCCTTGATAACGCAAGCATGATGCTGAACACACGCTCATGAATTCGGTGAAGCAGTGAGTCTGTTCCTAAACGACTGAAGCGTGACGTCACCTTTGATGGAAGCGAGCGGCGTAATCGGTTCTGATCGGCCACTGATCTTTCTGATTGGTTCAGGAAAGTGCTCAGTGTGAAGAGTTATCTTGAATACGGACCGATGACAGAGAGGCAGACCCCCGCCCAAGATGAAAAACGCCTTTGTTCTTCTTCGCGCTGTACGTCACTAAAGAAACAGATGGATAAACTGAAAAAAAACCGCAAAAACCAAAAAAAAAACAGACGAAAAAATAAACTAAATAACATACGTTGGCTTACTTTGTAAGAAGATGTCTTTTTTTTTTTCAACAAGGGGTTTCCTAACAAACCAGACTCACAGTTCATAAGTAACAAACAACCTATTTTAATTTTCAGCACAAATCGAACATTTGTGTGCCTTGTTCACAATCAACACAGGGCTGGTTCCTTTTTTTTTTTTTATCTTTGTACTGTTGATTGTGAACAAGGCACACAAATGTTCGATTTGTGCTGATAATTAAAATAGTTTGTTTGTTAGTTATGAACTGTGAGTTTGGTTTGTCAGAAAACCCCTTGTTGAAAATCTCCGTTCACTCACAAACTGGTCGTTTTGAAGAAGATGTCGTAAATGCGTAAAAGGTGCTCTCTGACCGGGGACGAACTCACAAAAACCTTTAAACCGTCACACATTTATAATTTTCGGAGCTGTACTTTGCGGTAGTTCACCTAAAAACACAAAAACCGACAATGAGAATGATGAGGTGTAAAACCCTAAGCCTACTCTACACAATACTTACAAATACATCTGGATTATGTACTTTAGGCTTAGGGTTTTACACCTCAACATTCTCATTGTCGTTTTTGTGTGTTTTAGGTGGAAAATAAGCAGGTTATAGCTCAGAAAATTAAACATTTGTGTGGGTTTGTAGGTATCGGTGAGTTCGTAACTTGTCAGAGGGCACCTTTTACTCCTTTACATGGCTGAGCGGCGGAAGAGTTCGGCCTAGTTGTCTGGAAGAGCTGATGTGTAGGGTGAGCAGAAAGGGAACCCTGGTAAAGTCTCTGCGAGTCTCTGCCGGTCTGGGGTAAGAGAGAGACTGCCAATAACGCATTATACTGCTTCCACACTGGACCCCAAACACCGCGTTTGGTGTTTGGGCCCCCGACTTGTACCCACAAGCCAAACCCGACACCCTTCCTTCATTCCTTACCCCTTTCCACACTATACCCCGACATCGCGGCCAACTCCGGACTTTAGTTAATTTTTTTCTCGCTAACTAAAATAACTAACAATCGATGCTTACGGAGACGAAAGTAAGAGCGTGACTTGATGGCAACCAAGCTACGGGTTCAAAACATCAGCTAGATATCAAGACTGTAGTAAAACCATCGATCGAATCCCCATTTTGAGTACATGCTTCACTCGGTGGTTTTATTTTTCAACGTCTGTCTAGTAGGGACCCCAAAATCCCGAATTGCCTCTAGCCTCAGCACGTACAAGGAGAAAATCTCAACAACTCGACTTCTAAAACACAGAGAAAACCAATATTCGATACTTCCGGAAAGCATCATCATCATCAATGCTGCTGAGAAACCAGTAATTGCTTTTTTTTTTTAAAGTGGCAACATGAGACGATTTTGTAATTGCGACTTTTGACGTAAGTCTTTTCAACTCAAAAACTTCTAGTTCTAATCGCCAACCAGTTGTAAAGATCGTATTTCACTTCAGCTGAAACTAAAGTCTGTCAAGATTTGAGCGTCCTTGATCATCAAAGAAAAGGACTGATCGACTCCATGTACTATCTTGTTGAGTAAAGCAACATATTTGTAGGCTGTAGCCCGTGTAACTGCAGAAGTTTCAGTAGTGTTGGGAAGAAGGTCTCCGTCACAAACGTTCTTAAATTGGTGCTATGAACATTTCTTCCTTCTAGGGATGGGTCGATAACCGAAACCGAAACAGAATTTTCGGTTTTTATCGAAAACCGAAACTGAAACCGATTCGGATTTTGTGTCGGTTTTTTTTAACGATGTTCGAAAAATCAAAGATTGATTTGTTGTTTTAATTTTTTTTTTAATAATTATCATTTTCTACGCAAGCTCCAAGCCATTAAAAAAATAAATAGTAGAGGAAAATGGTGCCACTGCTAGACCCAAGGTCTATGACGCTGCTGAAAGTGAAAGCAGGAACGAGTTAGAAGATAGTACAACTACTGTTCCAAGAAAAAAACATAGAAATATCTGGTTGAGATAGAGGATAGAAAAAACCGATACCAAAACCGAAACCGCTGTTTTGTGGGCATAAAAACCGAAACCGGAACCGAAGTTAAAAAAATGAAACCGACCCATCCCTACTTCCTTCATTGTTAACCTTCACAGTGTTAAACTCACGCCAATACAGGAACTTTCATAAGGAAAAATGTCTTTCACCATTGTTGACGATTTTTCTGCGACTAACAAGACGACAACCTGCGATTACTGGTGTCATCTCTAATATCAACTTAGACATCCTCCTCACCTCGGAATTGAACAGCATTTGTTAACTTCAATTATTTTCGTCTGAGCTCCAAATCTCACAAATAACTGGCTTCTTTAACCATTAAAAGAGCTTGAGGCTGGAGAGATCATTGACAAGCTAGCAACGATAGAGGTTTATAAAGTCGTCTCAAGTTGGCACTTCAGAAATTGATTACTGTCTTCTATTGTCTGTCAGTGCTTGACAAACTTAGCTCTGGGATAATTTTTGTAGTACTACACGAGGGAAATTGTGAAAGTAGCATCAATGGCCGTGCCAACAAAAGTTGGCAATAAGATCTTCAGGGGAATGGTTGATACACAATACACATAAAAGGTTACGAATACACCGGATTCTCACTTTCGATACGCAGGCGTAACACGTAACTTGCAGGTTTCGACTTGGCGATAGTTTTGACATTTAAACGGCATTGGAGCAAAGGAGAGGATGGTGCCTGTGGGGGAGGGGCGGAAAGGTTGGTAATCGTAATTCTATCGTAAATAACAAACAACTACTGAACAGAATAAAACAAATTACAATCATTGACAATCTACAGATTAATAGCG
Source organism: Lithobius niger (assembly GCA_023313725.1). NCBI lineage: Eukaryota > Metazoa > Arthropoda > Chilopoda > Lithobiomorpha > Lithobiidae > Lithobius > Lithobius niger. The sequence goes on from JAHWFP010030756.1 coordinate 15,014, forward strand.
TACAGGTCATCCAAAATTCTAGTTAAAATTCTTATAACAATCAATCGAAGAAGTATAGTATGTAAATTTTTCTGTAGTATACAATACGAGAATATCAAGTTGAGAAGTTAATAATAATTACAATATTGCAGCTATAAATAGCAGCTTTAATGATTTTAGATACGCGATTCAAAGCGTTTGAACTCAAACTCGAACAATAAATGCAACCAACTTGTCAATGCTCTGGAAAGAGTAGAGTACGTAGTAGAGTTAGTAGAGTACAACCCACAAAAACTCTAATTCTCTCAGTCCAACACAAACTGCTGTCTGAAGAAAGGACGCAACTTGTCAAATTCAACTTCTTCGACCAAGAGTTAGACCTAAGAAGTTGAATTTCGACAAGTTGCGTCCGTTCTTCAGTCTACTGACTGCAGTTTGTGTTGGACTCCAGTGAACTTGATTTTTTTGTCAGTTGTTGATTCCACTTGTTGGCAAATTCCACTTCTCGGGCATCAAGAAGTAAAGATAAAGAAGGAGTTTAAGGCGAGGTAGATGCTACACGAAGCTAACGTGGACAGCTCCACATCTTCCGTTGGTTACTGTAGTTGTAGTTGTAGTGGTTACTGTAGTATGGCTAACGCACCCAGCGTTAGCCATACTACAGTAACCACTACAACTACAACTATGGCGTTAGCCATTGCGCCAGAAAGAGAGCGGGACAATTTTGCTAGGCAAATCCCATCGGAAATTCCTAGGATCCTTTAATGCCACAATCGACATGAGCATGTGACATCACAGGGCCCTTCTTCACGCAGGCCCTTCTGGTTCCTTCTCGACGCTGGTTACTGTCCGACCCTGTGTGATGAGAGCGTGTTTCACAATGGAGTGGCATTTGCATAAAATAATTATATTATAAACTTACTTTTAAAAATTTGCACAAATAAATGACGCAAGTTACAGTAAAAATATGGTATATAACGTAATTCACGAAGCAAGGAAAACAATGATTTGTAAGCCACCAAAGAGTGGGTATTTACGTAAATAAGAACAGTGGGATGAAAGCAAACAAGCTGTGGTCGTATTCGGGAAGTCAGCGCCGGTAAATCACGTATGACTGCTTTTTAATCTTTGCATGCTCCTGTGTAAGCTTTCTCCTTTCGTCAGACCGGGAGTCGGGAGAGCCTAAAGTCACTCCCGTCTTATATGATGTTCATTTGTCTCTTCTTCTGGACTTCCCTAAAGGAATCAACTTTAAGTTACATAAGAAAATAACGCGATGTGAGCCAAATACTGCGTGATTTTCCTATGTAACTTAAAGGCAAGACCACTGAAAGAGGCAAAAGAAATTCTTAAGACGGTAGTGGGAGTGATTTAGGCTCTCTTTACTTCTGGTTTGACTAGCTTCCACAAGCGCCTGCAAAGACTGAAAAGTTGCGTGGAGCTCAGACCAGTTGTAGCCCACTATTGAAGATTGAGGGGAAGGGGTCGTAAGTCAGCTATTTGGGCCATTATTGTACTACCGGTGTTCCGCATGCAGTGGGAAGTGCAGAGGTGCAGAAAAAAAGTTTCATCGAAGGTGAAAAGCAGTGAAACCTTGAACTTAATTTGGTTCTAAACTACTAAAGGTATCAATGAAAAAAATGTATACGTTTTGAAGGAACAACATATCTGCCAGTGGCTTATTTAAAATTTCGAGGCCAATTTTGAAGCCCATTTAAAAATGGACCTCGAATTGTGAAAAATGTAGTGAAACCTTTTTCCTCAATTTTGTCTAAAACCATTAAAGTTTCTCACCGTAGAAATATTACAAAAGTTTAAATAAGCGTGATCCAGTTTCATTTCTTTTTCTTCGGATTTAGGGACCTTCGGACATTATCGTCCTCGAATTCGGGACCTTAATAGGGTCGCTTTTGTCTTTAAATCTGAGACTTCAGAGGCAACTGTCGTTAAATTCTGGATCTTCCGGGCTGGTGCCTCATTGAAAACATTGGGGGAGGTCGCCCCTATTCATTTTTGTCAAAGGCAAACGTAAATTAAAACGTTCCATTAAATTAAATCTTCCATTAAACTGTTTTTGTTTTATTTACGTTATTTCAGAAATTCGAAAAATTCGAAAAATTTCGATGGCCACTGCGTATCGTCTCAACGATGTGGCGAGGCGAGAACGAGACATGCGATTGGAAAGTCGAGACGAGACATAGGTTAGGCCACATCTCGTCTCGAACCACGTCGAGAAAACACCGAGATGTGCAAGGGAATATTTGACATTACATCGATATTGGGCTATAGTTCTCGAACCTTGGCGAAACGAGACCGAGAAGTGCGATTGAAAAGTTGAGACGAGATCGAGATTAGGCCAAATATTGTCTCGTCTAGTCTCGTCTCGACTCATGGCAAAACGAGACCGAGGTGTATAATTGAAAATTTGAGACAAGAATTTGATTAGGCTACGTCTCGTCTCGCCTCGTCCGAGTCCCTCACCATTCATCGCTAAATTCAATCAGGAGTGAATAAATATACATACACTTCCGTAGGATGTGGGAGTGTCCACGTTTACACTATTGCTTCATATCATTCCCTCTCTCGTCACAAGGTCATTTGGGAGAGAAGCTGTCGTTTTCGTTTCTCAGATACAGGTCAGTTGATTCCACATCGCTAGATTCTTATTTTACCAAAGCAGCACTAAAAGGCATCAGTTTTCGGCACGCACGTGAACTAAAGTTGAGTCGGGAGGAGAAACCCGCTATTTCTGTCCCAGTCGGCCTTCGCTTGCGGTAGCCATCTGCTTTGCCGCTTTAAGCTCGTAAAGCGCTGTTGTAAGCGGACGTGCCGCATACCTGAATTAATTTGTTACTCTAATGAATTTTTCCGCATATTTTTAAAGAGTGTTGTCTGAGAAAAAAATGTACGGTTAATGGTTCCAAATTTGACTGCATAGGGTCGCGACCGTGAACAAGAGATGGAACCCAAAGAAGAACGACAATTTTGGTAGGACAAGAAGCACCAATAGGCCATTTTTCACATTATAAACTTCCTTCCGGTTTTGGGGATGAATGAAGGAGGCGGCCATGCTGCGGAAAGGAAGCGGTCATGTTGCGAAAGGTCCACTAGTCACGTCTTTCTGATAAAACGGAAACGGAAATTCCTTTGCTGAAACGGAAACTCCATATTGCGGAAACGGAAACTCGATGAACGGAGTTTCACAAACAAGACTATTCTCCGTTCATTATAGTTTGATTTTTTTACTAAAATAAAAAGCTTTTTTTTCCGTCGGCTAACAACGTCAATGGAGTGATTTTATTTTTTAAAACTCCGTTGTGTGCCAATTCACTAGTCACACTTCCTTGCAGCACTCTGATTGGCTGTTCGGGTTACTTTAGCGGAAGTGGTGAATATGACGTCACACCACAGTGCGAATCAGATGCCATATTCTTCGAAAAACAATATTACCGGAACTCGGGGATGAACCATCTTCTCTAGTCGTTCCATCTTTGTTGAAACCTGCGGTAATATTAGCATGGATTATCTAATGTCCCTTTCATGTCGCCCCTGATTCAATGCAGTCTCGTATGCGGTTATACAAGGTCAAACGGATTTCAGATGTTTTTTTTTTTCTACTGGCACCGATTGATGACTGAGAACGGATATGCATCAATCTTTGTCAGTTTTCTGATCCCTCGAAGGTCAGTCAAGTCTCTGTTCGAGGGTAAAGATTGTCCGTCGAAAAACCAATACTGACTGAACAAAGATCTAAGGCCTTCAAGCCGTAGCGTAACGGATACACTCACAATTTCTGCAGCCTGGAGGGTGAAGGGGGTGGGGTGAGGGGAGAGGAACGTGACCATTAGAAGCAACTAGGTTGGCTACGTTTTCGTGGGTGGCCTAGAGATTCCGTACGTACGTGCGTGTAGTTTGGCACAAACTTCAAAAATTAAATTAAAATAAATTTTAAAAAATAACCAGACGCCGAACAGGAACAGGAAAGTTTAGTTGTGTTCCTTTGTTGTTTTGACTTCGGATCTAAAACAAGTTTAGATTAGCTTGTTTTAATGTTTTGTCTCTTTACCAAATACGTTTTGTGCAAACCAATATGGAAACAAACCCTTTAATCTCAGCCTAGATTTTGCAGCTGACGTTAGCTGATTGATATTGTTGCATAATAACAATGTGTAAAACGATGTAAAACAATCAATTTGGTCGTTTAGAGCTGAATAACCTTTAACTACTTGACCAATTAGAAAAGTCCTTAAGTAAAGGGCACTTATAAAGAGCGTTGCCTGTAAAATGAGCTAAGAACCAGCTTTATGGGAACATTAGTTTCATATGAAGAGAGCGTAGCAGAAACGAGTCGCACCAACAAAATGAAAAAAAATCGCACACAAAAATGAAAATCATGATTCCAGCTCAAGTCCAGATCATGTGACAAATCGGAAATTAATAAAAGTATACACATGTCCACCAAGTCCAGCAAAACTTATGTACCAAATTGGAGTGGAAAATATTGAAAGACAGCAGAGAAATAAGGCATCGAAATTTCGGCTTTAACATGGGAGGTTGAGATCAAATCGTACAGTAAAGGCTACCTACCGCCTTTACTATTTTTTTGTTTTCAACCATCACGTTTAACTTCGGCTATGTATTAGCGGCCTTCGGGCCCTACATTGTCCGGTTGGGATTTCACAAGAAACTTTTTTTATTTTTACTTTTATTTTTACTAATGAAGGCTTACTGAATCGATAGCAATTTTTATTCCAGTGAACTGCCCAATAAACTTAATATGCCTTCGTAAATTTTGCGGTAGTAGATGTACCTGGATGCGTTCCCAGCCGAAGCCTTAATCCCAGAAGGCGAGAGGGAAAATTTTGTTAGTTAATTCCAATCGGAAATTTATAGGACCTTTTGCATGCCACAACCGACATGAGCACGACGTATCCTAAGACCTTTCTTCTACCGAAAATACCAGAAATGGCTCGATACTGGGACCTCTTACACCTGAGGTAGTCATGCTGACTACCAAGTCACCTTGCACCCCTGGCAATAGAGCAATGACACGACGTAGTATTATTGTATATAACTGTACGCTGGAGCCTTAATGGGTTAGCTGCAAGGGGCACTGCAGAGAGAAACAGAAGGGCGTCATACTGAAGCCGATGCTGTTAAGAGTAATTTCTGTTGTTGGAGAAACAACGTTATTTTAAGCCTAAGAAATCCGCTCTTTACCCTCCATTTTTATCTAGTGCGCCTTGTAGTTATGCCCTCCACAACCCACACTGGTGCCAATATGGCGGCAAATGTCACTGCTCTATAGATGTAGCTGAAAACGATAGCAACGCTCCCTATAGTCCTTCGTTGTTTACTACGTTTCTTCGAAGAATCTTGTAATGTGAAGCAATGGCCGCCATTTTATCATTCTCTGTTGTCCAGAATGCACGTCACGACCGACATGAGCTACCAGGCATCACAGGACCCTGCTTCTCCCGAAAATTCCAGGGATGGTTTTGATGCCAGGCTCGAGTTCGGGACCTCTGCCACATGAGGCAGTTATGCCTCTTGTATCTGCATCTTTTGCACCAAGTCACCTTGCACCCCTAATAATAATGTAGCTGAAAACGATGTATTACGCGGTTTGAGCGCTTCGTTGTTTACGTTTCCTCGACGAATCGTGTAATACGAAGAAATGGCCGCCATTTTGTCATCTCTCTCTTTTGGTTACCTGCAAGGTTCTCGCCAGACAGATTGTTGCATCGAAGACTTCAATTACATGCTGGGAGGACTCAAGAAATTCTGTACTTTCCATTACAAATCTAGAATAGAAAATTTTCGCTTACCTCTTACTGTGACCGGGACCAAACTTACGAAAGAACCATATGTGCATCTCCGTTCCGTCGGTGAGATCTGCAAGGGTCGTAGCGGGTTTCAGTGAGAAACAAGTAGAAAACTAAGTATCTTTAACATCACGAATAAGGAAAAACACGGATTTTTTTTTGAAAAAGATGTTTGTGGCTAAAAACAAGGAATTTTATGATAAATTTAAAATTGTATAATAAAGCCAGAAGTTAACAATAACAATTTTACAGTGACAATTTCTGTTCTGTTATTTGAAACAAAATTTAGACTAAGGTGATGAACCAAATTATCAGCAAAATTTGCGTTGAGGCACAAATTAGCCTCTTGCAATATCTTGAATAAAAAATAAAGTTTACATCGTACTTTTTTAGTGACTGGTAATGAACAAAAATAAGATCCCTTAAAAAAAATGAGGACTCCGAAAAAGAAAAAACGAACAAACAAAAAAACAGGAAAACAAGTAAGGTTTTCGATAAACTAGGAATTAGGGAAAAGTATGAATTCGACGGCTCTTGGATCCGTTGTATATTTCACGATTAAAACAAACATTTTAAATTTTCAACTATCTTCTGCTCATTAAAAACGTACGAGGTTCGTGTTTGCGTGCGTGTTTGTACCTCTACTCCTCTGGAACCAAAGCACCTACAAAGAGGGGAGAAGAACCGAATGAAAGATAATTAAATTGCGCTTCCGTTCGGCCTATTTTCGTCGCTCTAACTTGATTTTATGACCCTAAAGAAAGACGGGAAAAAACTGCAAAAATAACGTCACATTTTTTCGACCTTCAGAAACGACGTCATAGTTTGTTCATGACGCCGTGAGCAGGCTTTTTGCGTATTTGAATACAGTATCCATCGACTTTGCGATGCTCTTAGGATCAAAGAAATTGCATTCTGACAAATTAATCAGGTAGAAAATTTGCCCAAACAAATTTTAACCTTCCAAAATAAACTTTATCCCAAAATAAATATTAAAAAAAAACATTTAAGCGGACGACACGTTTTGCGTCAGCACGAAGTAAAAAAAAAAAAACAGATATGGATCTCAAAATCATTAGTAAGTCAAAAGAATTTAACGACTAACAATGCTATTACTGTTTTTACTTTGTTTACCGGCCTGCCATTGTTGACACGTGTTATGAACTTTGAGATTGCAGGTTAACATACGAATGTAGAAAGAAAGTTAGTTGGGGGAAAAAAATCTTAAAGGACGACATAGTTTGCAGCATCAAACTATATATATAAATCTTCAAACTGGTTTTGTTTCAAGTGACTGACGCACAGAAAAAAAAGCAGATCTGTAGGTTTACCATTCCGTTTTGAAACACGGAAGTGCGTGGTTTAAGCCAGCAAAGCGAGCAATTTCCATGTAAACTAAACCTTTTCAATGAGTTTGTCGCTTTGCTCTCGCAATCTTTCATTCACTGTCACCTTCTCAGGGCCTTACTTCGGAAGAAGTAGACGAACAAACCCACGAACAAACAAACAATGAACGATGTAGATGAAATGCAGGCTTGCTTGGACCATTCATGTATTACGTCATCAAGAAATTGGTCATTTTCAACCCCCCTCGTCATCAATCGTCATCTATTGCTCAACCCCCTCCAGTATTACGTCATTTCTAATTTTACTCACCCCCCCCCTCCCCGGAGGGGTTTTTTTACCCTGTTTATCTACAGTTTTCTGAGGAGCTTTTATTTTTGCGTATTTTCACCTTTTAAAATTTCCCCCTTCTCCACCGTCAGCAATCGTCACCAGAAGGCGATCCTCTCCTCCCTTATTGATGACGTAATACTTTAACGGTCCCTGAGGAATGTAATGAACGAACTGTGTGCAACGATTGCAATTATTTGCGTCGAAATAATCAGTATCCGTCGATGTTTTTGATGCGCTTGGAATCAAAGAAAAATTATATATGAAACATGGATCGACGCCACTGGAGTGAGCGAAACGTATGATATGGCTAGTTTCATATCTCTATTTAAAACAAAAAAGTTCCCACTTTAATACGCCACATTTCAACACGTCCTGCAACACATCGGTCAGCTTTAAATCCACCTTTATCACGCGCACAGCATGCAACACGTGGTTCGTTTATGGCGTCGGGTCGCGGACGGAGCGAGTGTTGAAGTTACACCGTCTTGAAACGGTGATTCGTCTCTTAATAATTAAATCTGTGTTGCGGACTGACACAAAGCCAGGTTTCCCGCAGCTAAGACAAGAAGAACGTATAACAGCAACATCTTGTTCTTGCTCCACTGACTTCCAGGACAAGAGAGAATCTCTGCTTTATGAATGTAATAGAAGCCAAATCCAGGAGCTTCCTTCCCCGGTCCCCTCCCCCTCCCCCCACTAAGATTAATGAGAAAACGTGACCGAAGTGACAAATTCGTTGTCTTGGCAACCTGCCCACCGACCGCAGTTGCCCACGTGACCACGCGGAACACGTTGTTGGTTTTGATGTGCACCTGAAGTTTAGTGAAAAAGAATTGAGAGGGGGATAATTTGCTGGAAATTTGAAGATAATGTTGCGTATACTATTGCTAAATTCCAAACAACAAGATAACGACCTAATTAGGCAGAGTTGATTGCGAATTACGTCAGTATAGAGATGGATTTCAGTGGCAATCGAGATGCAAATGGATATGCTTTTGGTACAAATTGGTGCAAAACAACAAACCAATTTGGGTGGATAAGGCCGTAAAGTGCCGTTACAAACCTATTTCGGTTCCCTTCATGGCTTCAGTATCAGAACAAGGCGGGAACAGGGAGATAAAGTTATCATGCCTGTTACTTCTCAGGTTCAGGGACTATATGGCAATAGTACGTTTGTACTCTAATTGATAAGCCACATGTTGTAAGGCCTGCAGCTGATGTGTTGTTGCCATATTGATTAGGCCTATATTAGTGTGTTGTTACCACGTGAGTGTGGTTAGGCCTATATTAATGAGTTGTTGCTATATATTCCAGGCCTATATTCATGCACTATTCAGCTGTTAGCATTGTGTTAGCATTGTGAGCTGAACGTGCATTCACCTTTTTTCCAATTTTTGATGTTTTGCAGTTTTTCTGTCTTTCATTTTATTATTATTATTATTATTTTTATGGATCTGCAATTTATTACTATAAGTATTGCCTATTACATGATTCAACAATTCAAAATAGGATTTGAACGATACCAATTGTTGACTATATTTTGACTATATTAACTAGTTTTTGCTTTACTCGTGTTTTCCTTGAGATTGATTTATATATTTCGCTCCTCTTTCTTTTCTGCTTTTATCTCCCTTTTCATAAATTTGTTGCGTATATGTATTTATCAATGTATTTTTTTTATTTTACTTCGATGTGTTTTGATGTTGTTGTTTTGGCGCCTAACCTTTGATTCTGTGTGTAAAAGTGCTAGTTCAATTGTTTTTCTCTGTCTGCTGCTCTCAAACTACACGCGAGCATTAGCTCTTGTGGAATGAGTGTTTGCTTTTGTCATTTTTTTTTGTAACCTGTGGTGGTTGAATAAACTTACTTACTTACTTACTTACTATTATCAAAGGTGATTAGCCCTATATTGTTGTGTTGTTGCCACTTGTAGTTAGACCTATAGTAAGGTGTTGCTGCCGCTTGTTATTAGGCCTATATTGATGTGGTGATCCAATGTGATTAGGCCTATTATCCCAAACCTCATATGTGGTATTATGCCTTAATTATTGTGTTGTTGCTACATGTGATTTGGCATCTATATTGATGTGTTGTTATCACTTGATTAGGCCTGTTACTATGTTGTTGCTGCTTTTTCTTTTTATTTAATCTGTGTCAGTAGTCAAAGCAATCCTTAAGGAAATAGTGGAGCTAAAATAGACAAAATAGTGGTATTTTTTTTACAGACTACAGAAAAATCAAAAAGTATTACGCACGCCCTCTGACGGCAATCAGCTGAACTAGAAATGTTTCCCCTAACATGTTTGCATATAGGAGGTTGCGCCAACTGACTTAAACCGGAGATTAGAACGTTAGCGAGATATCATATCTTATCTCTTCCAAGCCTAAGCGGGAATATTGCTTTGCCTTAGCTCACTATAAGGGCGCATTTACGCAATGACTTGCCTTTGCATTCTCGCAGCTAGAAGGTTGAAATCATCTGAAATTCCAACATGGCGGTGGTTTTAGCGCTTCCGACTCGTAACGAAAACAGTGAATAATGTGAGTTCAGAAGCTACTGGGAAGATTGAAAATAAGGAGGAATGCCTATTTTATTGTCACGGATTATTAGACTGCAAGCATTTACTCAAACGATGTCGGATTTACCTAATTCGGGTAGCTCGTTACCATGGAACGACGCCTTTGCCATTGCGATTAAATTCTAGCTGCGAGAATGCAAAGGCGAGTCGGTGCGTAAATGTGCCCTAAGGCAGGTTAGCTTGCTGCTTTTCCGGTATTAGTTAGTGACAGACACGTCAGGTGCCGTCCACACATACGGCCTGATAACAGAAGGGAATTGGTATCTGAAGAACCATGTACGCAGGAAACTTCGAATTTTACCCAGCTGCTTGGTAATTTTTACACAGTGAGGAAAAATAACGAAGCATATACCGATGAAATTGCAAGATCTGGCACAATGAGCGTTTCTCCCGCATACGCTTTGTTCAGATACAATTCCTTTCGCTTCACAGACCGTACGGTATACTGGATGTCTCCTGGCGTGTCTGACACGAACTAATACATGAAAAGCACAAGGCTGACCGGCCTGGAGTAGAGCGAGAACGCAGCTGCAATCTGAGTTCGACTTGATTAGCAGAGATGTTGTTACTGCAACTATCGCAAGGGCCCTGCATAAGCCTGGAAGTTGTAAGATGCGATATCTAGGCAACTATCAAATTTATTAATCCTAAACAACTCTTGGTCCCGGCGTTGAGCGTCTGGGTGGGGAATCGAATTATGACTTAGATTATGAGTTAATGTAGCAGAGTGGTTCATGATGTCGCAGTTGCAATGTGTAGCTCTCGCCTCGTATTCCACCGTATGCACAAGGCAGTCTAGGAAAGTAGCTGGGGTTTTCGCTTCCCGGCTCCATGGCAATTGATTCGACTGACATCACAAGATTTTTATTACACTTAAGCAGCATTAAGAGTATTAATTAGGCTCTTGAGTTGGCGTGGAGCCGTATGACGAAACAAGCGGTTTCTGCCTCATTCGGCATTGACTTGAAGAATCTTCCTCCGTACTCACGTCAAGGTGGGTATATAGTTTCTGCTTTTCACCTTGCTGAAACCAGCCCGGTTTAGGCCGCCCGTGCACTGTGCGACTTGGCCGCACGGCCAGGTTGCTGCAGCCCAATGAAAATGATTAGAGCGTGGTTTTACGTAAACGGTAAGCATTCTCATTGGCTGCAGCGACCTGGCCGCGCGGCCAAGTCGCTCGGTGGGCGGGCGGCCTTAGAGCTTGTTAATTTACCGCCAAAAAAGTTTTATGCTCTCATCTACACAGTATTCTCTAGTATATTCTATTTGGTACTGACGAGCCAAATGAAGGCGAAACAGTCTGTCTAGAGCAGCTTGATTTTAAAATAAATTGTTTGGCTAAAATTTCTGTTTACGAAATAATGAAGCGAGCAGTTCTGATAATATGATGGCTTGGCCGACTACCGAGATGCTTGACCAGGGTAGAGCATGTAATAGTGCCACTCTTACTCTGGCATATAGTAAATGTTTGGGTGATGCTGATGATGCTGATGCTAGAACCTACTTTCAACGATTACCGCCAGAGGGTACCGTCATCAATAAAACGAATGGCAAGAATTTAGGCCCGGTGCACACTTGCGTTTTTTTTAACGCACGTTGACGCTGCGTTGCCGCTGCGTTGACGCCAGCACTCAATGCAAACATGACCGTGAACCGCCAGTACGCATTCGGCCGCAACCCATTTTGCTAACCCCGTGTACAAAAAGTTATATTTTGAAACCCATGAGACGATATTGCCTTTTTCGCCTACGTCGTGTACAGAAAACATATATTCAAACCAATGCGACGATATTTGGTACATTTATTTACTGATTTAAGACGCACCAGGGGAATATATTATACATCCTTTGCAGATTAACTAAAAAAATTCGGATAAGTTCTTTAATTACTTCCCAATGAGTGTTCAATCATTTCTGCAGCAACATTTCATATTTCACGATAGTTATTTACTCCCCCTATAAACAATTCCATGTCTATTTCTACGAAATTGGACGCCATTTTCGGTAACGTTTTTGCGATAAACGACGGATGTGTGCACCGCTCAAGTTACACAAGGTGCATGTGTGCACGCATGTGTGCGCTGGTACTCACTGCCCAAGTTGACGTTCCTCAGGGTCGCCGTCTACGAAGTTCGCCATGAAGATGGAAACTAATCACCGTCACTAAAACAAAAGATTACTTAATTCATCCCTTTAAAAATGATATTTCAGATGGGGGGGGGGGATTATTTTTAATCTATATCAAACCTAGCTTTCGTTTGTTTCATCCAGCATTCATTTTTCGGACGGGTTGTAGCTACGAGTGGAGGTATGTCTTTCGCGTGATTTTTTGTTACAAGAGGCTAGCCTCAACACAGGTAGATTATTAATCCATGTTCAAATTTTTTGTTAAAACTGAACACGCTTTTAATCGAACACAGAAGAATATGTCCTTCAACTTCAGGTACTGCTCACGCATTACGCTCCCAAAAATGCATAAAAAAAAAACCCTTTCCCCTGGCCATTTTCCCATTTCTCCTGTCAATATGAGGTGCCACAAAAAAATTCATGTTAATTAAATCATTCTAAGCCTTGCCGCCAGGTTTTGAGTGTTAGTACGGGAAAACTGCATATACAACGTAATACACGCATATAATATAACATATGCATGGATGTATATGAGCTATATTTAAAGCTGTGATCAAATTAATTAACTCAAGTTTTTTTTAAAGTCCATTTGTCTGACTGCTAAATAGTATCACCTGTTCACCACTTCACCAGCAAATTAAGGAAAAAAACAGCAGAAACCCGTGTCCTACGTATAAAACTTGGGAACTTGATTGAAGAACTCCCTACTTCTCAAATAACAACCCAAGGAGATGTACTGAGATATTTTTTCTGCCTGAAAGATGACCCAACAAAGCATGAAGAGTTTCATACCTTTAATGGTACAGTAGCAGAGAAAGTTCTTGTCGATGTAGAAAAACAATGGGAGAAAGCTGGGATTGAAACTCTGCGCAAGGATAAGGTGAAAGCAAAACTCCTAGATCTCTATGGTCCCTGCCGTCTTGTCCAAAAAGCAAATCAAATGAGCAGAAGGAACAATCGTTCACTGAAGCTATATGACTAAATATTTCTTTATTGCACATCAAAATGCTCGGCGGAAGATTGAGTCTTGACAGGTTTCGTCAACAGAACAACTAGAATGAAGATGTGTTATTTCTTCAAGCTTTGAAGGAAGGAACAAAAGTCTCAATGGACACAGAAGATAAAATTTAAAAGAAAACCTGTCGGACTCAATCTTCCGCTGAGCATTTTTGATGTGGAATAAAGAAATATTTAGTCATCTTCAGTGAATGATTGTTCCTTCTGCTCATTTGACTCTTTCCCTTTGGACAAGACGGTAGCAACCGTAGGAGTTTTGCTTTCACCTTATCTTTGTGCCGAGTTTCATCCCAGCCGTCTCTCATTGTTTTTGCACATCCACAAGAACCATTTCTGCTACTGCGCCATTAATATTACGAAACTTTTCATGTTTTTTCAGGTAGAAAAAATATCTCAGTACATCTCCTTGTTTGGTATTCGAAAAGTAGGGAGTTCTTCAACCATTTTTCCAGACTTCAGTTCCATGACGTAGGACAGGAGTTTCTGCGGTTTTTGCCATAATTTACCAGTGACGTGGTGAAGACTATATCTAGCAGTCAGAAACTAGAATCGGAAAAAAAAAGGAAAAGGCTTAAATCAATAATTTATCATAGGTTTAAAAAAGCTCATATACTTTCATGTATACGTTATATTATATCCGAGCACTACGTTGTATCTGCAGTTTACACTGTATTAACAGTCAAAACCTAGCGGCAAGGCTTAGAATGCCTCAAATAACCTAAAATTTTGTGTGGCAACTCACATTGACAAGTGAAATGGGAAAATAGCCAGGGTTTTTTTTTTTTAAGTTTTTTTTTGGGAGCAGCTATTACCATGGCTGAATGATGACTATAGATCCTGCCTTTTTTTTTCAAGTTTCCCGTTCGCTCTCACGCATTTACTTGTGCTACTGATAAAAGTGGGGACCATTTTACCCCACGTTGTTCTAGAAGTGGCAATACCTAAGTTGTCTTCCCTGCACTTGACGTGCGACAATCTTGGCATCGAACGGCAAGGTCATCACTGGGCAAGGTTAGGCAAGGTTCTAACTGTTGGTTAGCTGCCTCTGTCCAGGCAAGATAACCTTGATTCCAGCACTTGCCCATCAATGGCAGCATTGTAAATATCTGGTCTACCCGGTAACCCGAAGCCGTGTGTTTTTTCATACTCCATTCCCGGTGCGTTCATCATCCTAAAACCAACTTTAAGTATTTCATTTATTTTAACTAGAATGTTCTTCCCACTATTTCCTTGTTCAGATATCAGTTTTGCGGCCGAGTTGAATGTTGAATGTTAATCCTATCCACCCAAAACCAAAACTGGTAGAAAAACCCGCCAAGTTTCCAAAAACGGTCGGCCTTTGAAGGTAGTGATATCATTCCACCAGGGAAAGGCCGCCAAGGTTAATCCTATTAGCCAAGTTAATCGCACCTACTAATAGTTCAAAAGTTAAATGAAAACTAGAAGATTGCTACTAGCGGTAGCAGTCTTCAAGTTTTCATTTAACGTCCAAAGTATTATACGGTGCGATTAACTTGGCTAATAGGATTAACCTCGGCGGCCTTTCCCTGGTGGAATGATATCACTACCTTTAAAGGCGACCGTTTTTGGAAACTTGGCGGGTTTTTTTACCAGTTTTGGTTTTGGGTGGATATCACAACTTTCATAGGACTGTGAACGTACATAAGGTTACACCGTCTGTTTAGGATGCTTCAATCTCATTTTTGCACACACTGACTAACAATCGCTGATTTCGTTCGCTTTGCTCACTCAAACAGCGCATCCCCTTCAGTTGTTTTGTTTATCCCTGCAACTCCCCTTAATTTTTCAAGATTTAGTTCACATTTAGTCAAGCAGAAACCCCCGAAGGTCGCTGTTACTAAAACAGCAGAACGCGAAACATTTTTTGGGGGGTTATTAACAAAAAAACCCATTAGCTCGTGTATGCTCGTATTGTTGCGTAACCATCATCTAACGTACATCCCTTTATTCTTACGCAATCCACGGCAACATTAATGTTTCTTTATTTTGTCCTTCGTTTTTGTCCTTCGTCAGTTCAGTTTTTAGTTCGTACAGGCTTTTACAATAAATCTAAGGACCAGTCTTGATTGTTCAAGCCATTGTTGCTTAAAATCTTTGGTTGCAACTTGGAAAAGAAACGAAATTAAAATTCGCCGGTGGCAAATTTCAAAACCCTCCCAAGCATTTGTCCTGACCCCTATAACCCCCCAAACCAACAAAAGGACCATCCTCAGATCACCAAGCATCCGTGTGCAAAAATTCAGGTACGTAGGCCTTCGCAATTTTGCGCTAGCCATGAGCAAAAAGTCTATGGGATTTAACATGGGAAAAATCTTATTAGCTAGTCAGCTAGCTAGCTAGCTAACTAGACAGTAACATAAAAACAACGTTATTGACGCATCTTTTTCTCTATGATTGGTGGACACTCATCCTTTAAATTTTAGTTTTTCTTAATCTCTGACCCTTCCCCTTACATTTTCCACAATTTGAAACATTTCTGTCGCATTGGGATTTATCCTCAACATGCCAAAATATGCTTTCAGTTGCTTACAGTTAACAGACACATGTCTGCTAGTGAGCCGCCTTTTTATCATTAACAATCAATTTTTAACAATCGGATGTGTACAATGGGATGATCTACTGTTACTTGGCGGCGACACACTAGCGTGTGTCTAGATCACAACCCTTGGTTCCGGCGTTGAGCGTCTGGGTGGAGAATCGAACTGACAATTATGACTTAGATTATGAGTTAATGTAGCAGAGTGGTTCATGATGCCGCAGTTGCAATGTGTGGCTCTCGCCTCATATTCCACCGTATGCACAAGGCCGTAGCTGGGGTTTTCGTTTCCCGGCGCCATGCCAATTGATTCGACTGACATCACAATATTTTTATTACATTTAAGCAGCATTAAGAGCATTAATTATAGGCTCTAGAGTTGGCGTGGAGCCGTATGACGAATGATTGTTCCGAGTGATTGTTCCTATAACCAATGAACCAATGTTATTTGTGCCCATCCGTCGTTCCCGGAGCTACAGTTTCGTGCAGCAGAAGTTCCGTGTTATCGAAGACTTGGGGAAGGGGGGGGGGGGATTTAGGTTTTATGGCACGTTGACAGTTAGCGCCAACCTCAGCCGCAGTGCAGTGGTCTGGGTTGCCACTGTGCCGCACATTACAGGAACGTTAATCAAACCAAACCCCCAAAACATCATATTGTATATCTGTATCACCACATACAAAAATTGAAAAACCCCGGACAGGAGAACAGACTCATTGCCCAATAACACGGAATGTTCTGTGAAAGGCAGAAATGGCGACGAACACCACCAAGATAATGATAATCAACAAGTAACGGACCGTGAGTGGCCATGGCCACAATGACATTCAGGAAGGATCACCACCCCCCCCCCCCCC
>JAHWFP010030757.1:23217-86344 GCA_023313725.1 Lithobius niger
GTGTGCCCAATAGAGGGCACGTTCTTAAATTTGTTCCGAGGTGGAAAACATGTGCTCGTCATTGTTACTTGTTTACTCGATTTAAGAGTAAGATTTTAACTAGTTCTCGAGGTGAGAAAAATGTTCGTCAATCGTTGCTTGTGTGCCCGATTAGGGGCACGGTTTTATTGAGTGGTATAAATGGTTTTCGTATTTTATGTGTTACTTAGTTTTTTCTCTTGGTTTTATGATTTGGTCGTGAATACCCCTCTTTGATTTTTTTTTACTGTTTCATTTTTGGGGTTTTTTGTTAAGTCCTCTGGATTGTAATGTATTTTTCTAAACTGTCACTCTTCCCCCTCCCCCCCGGATGATTGTGTTTGTAGGAGTGAGGGTTTGTCTGGTTCATAAGCAATTGAAACCCGATCTCCCTGGTCGTGTAAAAGAGAAGTTTTTCGCGGGGCACTTTTCTAGTGGACGGTTTTTGGAGAAGAATTTTTTGGAAAAATTGTTTTTTTGAGATCCTTGTTTTTCGATTTATTTTCTCCTCATTAACTAGTTACCTAGTATACACATCTACGGTGTTAACCTTGTAAGAAATGTTGGATCAAATTTTTTTTTGTAATAGTTATTAATATCGTTAAAAGTCTTCATTCTTGTGATTTACACATCATAAAGTGGTTGTTGCCAGGCAGGAATCTAACTTTATTCTTGGAGTGCTGGGCAAAAGGGTTTGCCAGTGTACACTTTGGTTTCCCTTAATGCACTCCCGAGCTTGTGGCCAGTTTAAGTAACGGTCTTTTTGCTCAAAAAGAGGAAAAAAAAACACCTTGTTTTTTTTTCAGGCATTTGTTTGATGGTGAGTTTTGGGTCCTTACAGTTGAATTTTTTGCTTGCGAAGATTTTTTTTTACGCCTTTTGAATACTGAAGTTTATCAGTAAAAATGGTTGGTGGATATCACGATTATTTATGGTGCTGATATTAAGGTGAAATTTTCATGTCTGGTAAAATTGTATGCTATTCCCAAACAAAAAAAAAAAAGTTTTTTTTAACAATGTATGAAAGTGTATCTTGTGACTAAATTTGGAGAAGACTAATCAAGATGAAAATTTTGCTACAGCTTTAGGCTGAAAGTATTAATCTTTAATTTTCTCTTTATGGTTAACTTGAGTATTGAACGACTTATAAAATTTTTTTTCAATACGACTTATTAAGGCCCTTCCTCTTGGTTTTCGATGCGGAAAGTGGGGACACTTTCTGGTTAATTGAGGGGGGCTTCTGTCGTGCTTCACTATGGCCTTGCCGCCAATTGTTTTGCTCTTGGGCTCACACCTGCGGTTGATTTGCAGTAGGTAGGAGAAATGCCGGCTATGGTGGTGCGATTGCTCCATGTATGTTGTGCGTTTGACCTCGTCATCATGTACGTCATCATTTAATTTATTAATAATTCCTATATTGTAGTTGTTGAGTGTTTGCCCTAATTACGGTCTTCGACTGTAATATTTTTATTAATCTAAAATCTTAAAAACATTAATAGATCTATAATATTTACTCTAAAGTTCTAATCTTTTATCTTTTATGCAAATCTCTACTTGAGTATAAAAACGACCGCCATCTTCCATCGTCAGCTCTTGACACGTAGGCGTCCGGCCGACTCGTTGGGTCCCATACCACCTCCGGGCCGTCATGGGGTTGGACTTGGCTTCACTGCACGCATCAGCGTAATTTTGCGGACTATGATTGAGGCTTCGTGACGTTTCACATTTTGACGTCATCCCAAGGTGCGAGAAGAAAGCAACATGGCCGGGAGTGCGAGGATCTCGTATAGTGTTTGGTCTCGATAAAAAGATGCCATCCTTATTCTCTGTCGCTTCTGGACGCCTAATCTTCCTACGCCGATTTCCGAAATCTTCGAGCCAGAAGTAACCAGCATGATTAGGGTAATACAAACTTGCTACATGTGTTATCCGGGCCTTGCTTTTGGCGATTGGTGCTTCGCCATAAAGTAGGGTTAATTACCGAGTCCACGCTTGTGAGGAATGACGCAAAATGTGTAAACTATTCGAATAGGTCTATAAAATAGTGTAGTGCTGCCTAACCAAAGAAGAGGAGTAAAGGTGCCTAGGTTGAATGATTAAGGCTTAGTGCGTCGAGATTCTAATCTTTGCTCGTTTCATCCTGTTGTTAGGAAGGAATCCAGGGGGTGCAACGTTTTGAATTCCGTCGAAGTTCGTCCTTATGAAAAGCTACAATTCCGTAGAAGAACCATCGCTTTAGACCAAAACAGTTCTATTAAACCTTGCTTGATTCCTCTGTCTTTATGATACCAACATTTAACGCCCGTCTTAGCTCTTGAGCAATCATGTGCCGTAAATGTATTTCAATTGTAATAAATGTCACGTTGTTATTGGGGAAAATTCTTCGAGTTGCGTTGAGTATTGGAGTAGATTATAAACCGACATAGTGTTTAACTTGTTTAACTTGAGCCTCCTTCTTCCGAACCCGGGCCGTCCCTCCAAACCCCCCCCCCTAGACAACTCCCAACAGCCATAATCCTTCCTATTCCTGAATTCACACCCCCCCCCCCTGAAGAAGGGTAGGACATTAACTCCATCTATTCCCGATGCGCTCGTGTTCCTGCATTTTGAGAGTGCTGAATGGAGTTCTGTGCTCTACCACGGAAAATCTCCAACAGTCGAAAGAGCTCGCGCATCAACTTCCGGTGGTGGAGTACCACTCGCCAGAGAATAGACACTTGCAAATCTTACGTTAAAAGCATTTGCCAACTGCGAGCCACGCAGAACCTCTCTGACAGAACCGTCCGATTCCTGACTGTATACCCAAGACAAAGCCGCCCGAGTACAATGGGGGCTGAGAAGTCTCCATGCCTGAACCAGGGCGCCATTTCCAACACGACGGCACAGGTCATCATAAATTGTTTCTTTGGCCTGTTTCAAAACAAAACGCGTCTCCAATGCTATTGCCTTATAGGCCCACCAGAACTCATCACAGGGCGACCGCTTCCATTTGCGATACCCACGCCTGCGATCACGAACTGCAACTGTGCACAGGTGTGTCCACCAAGACGGATGAGTGGCACGTGCACGCCCAGTGCTCCCTTCCTTCCGACTACGTTGTTGCCTTACATTTTCCTTAACACCCACGAAGCAAAAATCCCATTTTCCACCAGCGGCGCAACTGCCCATAACATGCAACCACCAAGATTAGCAACACAACTCGGACGCAATATGACCGGGAAATGGTCACTGCCATGCAAGTCGTCAGAGACCTCCAACGCGAACAGTGAGTAAAGAGGAGCAGAACACACAAAGAAACCAAGTACAGACTCCTGGACACGGTCATGTTGCCACCTGACAAATGTAGGGCAACCATTGTGTAAAACCCGAAACTCACATGCAGCGATTGCCGCTGCAAGCCTGCGCCCACGAGTGTCAACATGCAACGAGCCCGAATCATAGTGATGGCTGTTGAAGACCCCTCCTATCACAAGGGGCGGAGGGAATTGCTGAAACCATCTGGTCCAGTCCGCAGTCGACGGACTACTAGTCACATGCAAAAACACGACGGTTGTCCATCGGCTGTCCATCCACACTGTCAATGCTACCGCGTCAACTCCCCAAAGACTAAAACTAAGAGACATGCGCACATATGGCACAGTCCACCTAATAAAAACGCCCACTTTAACATCAGAATAAACAGAATCAGCTTTCAACAAAGCAGCGTCAAACCCACACATATTAATGGCTTCCTGAACCCCAATAATGCTAGCATATTGAAAGAGCTGATCCAGTTCCCCCAACTTATTCAACATTCCGCGAGCATTCCAGGTCACAATACCAAAATTACTGAATGTTTAGGTTAGGGCCCCCCTCACTACCCTCGCCCTCACCACTCCAACTCAACCCAGCAACACTACTGCTAGCAATACTTTGACTGTTGCAAATCTCACTACCAACTTGCGACACGTGACTCCTATGTTGAAGTTGACCCGCACAATGTTCGTCAAGAATCGCATAAGAATGCTCATCATCAGCTTGCATGTTCTCTTGACAGGTTGCGGGATCCAAACTTTGAACTTCACATTCACCTGTACAGTTGTGAGTGACGTGCATATCAACCGCCATCACTTCCTCAGCTACTTCATTTGCTACATCTGTACCAACGACATCAGTCGTTTGCTCACTTGCCTGTGCATTCTTGGCTGGCGATTGGGTCGGTTTCTTCCTTTTTTGTCCTCCACGTTTTCTTTTCAAAGGCGGAGTTAGCCGTGGCCCTTCGTCATCCGAATTTTCCTTGCCCGTTAACACATCACTTTGCAATTCCAACCTACCATCAGAAACTTCACAAAATCCAGAACTTGAATCATGTACCGCTGACAAACAGGGGGCACTCGTACTAAGGGCCGACAGCTCCAGGCTGCTTCTCAGCTGCTGCTAAATAGGTCTGCTTTGCTCTGGACACCCTAGGAGGTTGCCTCACCTGCTGCTGTTTACCGCTAGCTTCACGAACCGCCTCTTGTAAATGACTGCACAGCTGACACGGGTCACGCCAGACACCACACGTCGTGCGCTCAACACTCGCGCACGCGCGACGGAAGTGCCCACGTAACGAACAACGAAGGCACTTGGGTGCACGATCTCCAACAATCACTAGCGGTTGAATCCCCTTGATCACCACGAAGTCAGGCACATCTTCAATCGTCACTCCTACGCGCAGGCGCAAAGTTATCTGGCGCACACCTGTGTCACATACAGCCCTGCCCTTAATAAATAGCTTTTCCAGAGTATGCTTCTCAAGCGTGGCAATCTTTGCAAAACTAACAGCAATATCCTGTGGAGTAATTCCAAGAGGTAGCCAGTGCAGCCTAGCCTGCACTGTGTGCTCGTGCAGGTCATGAAACGCCACCGGGTGTCCGTTAATAGACACGGTGGCTCGGAGCAGTTTCTCTTTTGCTGCCTTCGTGCGCACTTCGACTTCAAACGCATGAGCTGCTCTGAACGAAGCAATCGCCGCAATTTCTCCAGTACCCACAACTTGTTCAATAGCAAGAAACACTTGGGAGGTGGAGCAGGGTCTACCAGCAGGCCCACACACCACAACAACAGAGCATGGCATCTTCACATTCGACAGTCCACCTCCATAAAGATTCTTAAGAGCCTGCAAGTTCCTCGACGTTGTGGCCTGATCCGTACCAGTTTCATCTTCCATGGCTCCACATTCTCCAACACTCTGCTCCTTTCCACTTCCACTTCGTGCAGTTACTGCTGCACTAAACAATTGGACAGTTCTAACAGCTGCTTCCTTTCCTTTGGCTTTCTCCTTCTCATGTTCACCAGTTACCTTGGCTGCTTGAGATTGTTGCTCTCCGACACCATCTTTATTTCCACTGTCTTCCCGTCCTCCATGACCAAAAATGTCAGTGTCTACACCGTATTTGCGGACACGTACTTCAGAGATGCCCCGTCTTCCAGCTTCACGCATTACTTTCACGAACGTTTCATCAGCGACAATGCCGAAATTGAGTTCACTATCAGTTAAAATATTTTGCTTCCTCAAGTCACGCAGCAGGACATCAACATCGCTTGCCATTTCTCCATTGTCCTCCACAGCCGAGTAACAATGCAGATTCGGGTAACTTATTGTTTCCGTTTCAAAATTAAATCGAAGTGATATATTGTAATTGTAACTTATCTAAAATAAATAAAGTGTATCATCGTCTACTAAATTGTTTATGGGGGAGAAAATCCGTGCAGGGTTACCGCTCCTTGAATTAAAAAAAAAAAAATCGGAAAAATAATCTAGATAAACATAAACTAAACGAAACTAACTTAATCCTGCTCAGTTCTTTTACAAACGAATGAATACAACGGTCACTTTATTGGAAATATCATCATATTATTGGAAATATCATCGACCATTAATTATAACAAAGTTACGATTTCTTCAGGCTGTTCAAGAAACGATTTACAATCATATTTTCATAAAGAGCTCACATTACATTAAAGCAAAACCATGTAACGACCAAAAGGGGTGATATCATACAAAAACCCCATAAGGGTAAAGGACCCATCAAGTTTTGGCCATAGAAAGTAGTGATATCAGAGCAAAATGGCTGCCATCAAGTTTTCCGTCCAAACCCTGAAGACTCAATCTTAACTGACACCTCGGTGTTGTCAGTTAACCTTGAGTGATCACGGTTCGGACCACAAACTTGGTGGCAGCCTTTTTGGCTCTGAGATCACTACTGTCTATGGCCAAAACTTGATGGGTCCGTTTACCCTTATGGGGTTTGGGTATGATATCATCTTTCATTCTCTAACTTTTGTTAAGGGGACTTCTTTACCGGGTCGTCCGAGGCCCCTCAGATTGCTAGGTCCGTCCCGAACTTCCAGGTTAGGGACTCAGACGTCGTAAACCAGGAACCAGGCTTAAAATTTGACACGATTAACCCATGACTCGCCAACTTTGGGCAGTGTCGAAAACTCAACAGTGTTAGCCAGCCAGTCTCTTAAAATGATTAATTCTGATTTCGTCACCTCCAAATACGTGGTTTCTGTTTTAGAGTGGTGCTAAACAGTTTTTACTGCTGTGTTTCGGCTCTTCTATGGGCGCGGCCTTTGTACAAACAGCATGCGTGGACTAATAATATACCCCGTTTTATGCAAACTACTTTTTAATTGCCCTTTAAGCTACACCTAATTTTTTTTTGGTCCATCCATTTGCAAATTGAGATAAGCAAGGGTAAATTAAAATGTCCTTTTCAGTCTTTTCGAATCGCGTAATGCTGGCGAAACAGTATAATTATTCGGGCAATGCACGCAACGACTGACGAATTATCTCAACCCCCAGAGAAACATTGCGTGTGTGAGATGACGTGTGGTAATTTGTGCGGTAAACCTTACGAGATGTGAAAATTGAGGTTATTTCAATGAAGGGGAAATTGCCGGCTGCTAATGGGTAGCACGAGTTTGTTTTTTTAACTCTGGTGACGGAAGAGGTTTGAAAAATTTCACTGACTATAGTAAAATATAAAAATATAGAAATATAGAAAAATTTATAAACAGAGTAGCCATCAAGTGGAGGCGAAAGACGAAATCACGACGTTTCGGTTCCTAGATCGGAACCGTTTTCAAGTGAAGGGTTTAAAACGTATGGTCAATACCTCAGCCCGCATGATTGTTAAGCTTGCGATGCCGAAATATTCCTTCAGAAATGAGAAGTTGCCTCATCACCCAACAGTGAGGACTTGGAATATAGTTCCTGTTGACAAGAGATTAATGCGCGATTCGCACGTTTAAGTGTAGCACGCGTTGCTAAGCAAGTGGTTCGTAGATTGAAAACTAAATTTCCTTTTCCATTACTAACGTTTTATTTTGTGATTAGATTGTCTTAACTTTCTTTTACGTCATTTTAAAGTTATTTTTTTTTTTTACATTCTGTGCTTTGCTTTGCTTATTTCAAATTTTAACAACCTACAGTGTGGGCCTGCACTATTGTTCAATTAATTCATATATGTAAATGTTTTTTTCCCCCAATATTTTTTTGAATTGCTAAAAGACCTTATTACTCTTCGACCAACTTTGCACTTTCATTTTTTCAAAAAGCCCGTATAATCATCTACATCATTAAAGACGTGTGATGTGCCTGTACAACTACACCTCTGGAACCAAAGCACCTACAAACATAAGAGTAGGACCAAACGAAAGATAATTAAATTGTGCGCAGTATAGGCCTATTTTCATCGCTGTAACTTGGGTTTATGACCCTCAAAAAAGCGAAAATCCCTGAAAAAAAATACGTCAAAGTTTTTTTTAAACCCTCATGATGTATGTTCATGACGTCATAGTTTGTTCATGAAAATCTTTTCGAGCGAAGCGAAATAATCTGGAGAAGGATGCACACAAAAAATAACCTAAAAGGACGACGTATTTCGCAACATACAACATACACATCTTAAAATTGGTTGTGCATCAACTGACTTGAGGCATGAAAAAAACAGACCCCAAAGAGCTATTTTTAAAAGGGTTTAAAACATTCGTGTTTCTGAAGCACGGAGATGCGTGGATTGAGCGAGTAAATTGAGCGATTTAATAATAATAATAATATTAATAGGCAATTTGTTGCCGAAACAACAGGTCTGGCAAGGAACGCGGGGATCACTGACTGCCTAAAGAGGGGCATCATTTAAGATACGTGTAAAAAAATTAAAAAAAAAATTAATAAAAAGAAGGAATGTGAAGGCAGCAAGGTGAAAACTAATGCAAGATAAAAAAATTAAAAAAGCTAGGCAGTAGATAAAAAAAAAATTTCAACAAATTCACAAATTGCATGGCCAAAGGAAAGGTGGGAAAGAATTAGGAGAGGTGAGATATGATCACAACTGCCTTACCACCAAGGTTAGACCTGCCAGGGACACAAAAGGTCCCCGATGGTATCGCCAGTCGAGTGAAGAAGAAGAGGGGTAAATGGCCAATTGTCACAAAACAAAAAGAATAAAAAATATAAAAGAAAGTGAAGATTTTAAAACTCTTTATGTTCGGAGGACGTCACATTAAAAATAAAGTAATTTAAATTATATGATTCACCTGGCTGCAGTTTTCCACATAAACTAACCTTTTCAATGTGTCTTTCGCTATGCTCACTCAATCGTTCATCTCTCACCTTCTTCTCAGGGAATTACTTCTGGAGGAGAAGACGTACAAACGTGCAAACAAACAAATCGTATGTTTTGAATGATGTAGGTGAAGTGCAGACGTGCTGAGAAATGTGATGAATGAACTGTGATCAACAATTGCAATTGATTTGCGTCGAAATAGTCAGTATATCGATTATGTGATGTTCTTGGAATCAAAGAAATTACATGAAGCATGGATCGACGCCAATGGAGTGACCGAAGCGAAAAATATGACTACAGTTATTATTATTTTGTAGGCTCTTACTACGGACGAACTGCAATAGTGCATCAAATGCTGAGATCTCTCTAACCATGGATAGACAAACAAGAGAAAAAGCTTAACTGTGGCTGAGTGGTGACATTAAAAATTATTAAAAAATTGTTTTAAAGCTCGTAAAAATTTATCACGCAAGTCTACGTAAAATTAATATAACCTAATTATTTTGACAAACCGCCACTAACTGTCAAAAACGTGTCAAATAGGCAGTAATAATAGGCATTTCTTTTAACCATCTATATATACATATGTATATTTGGCTTGTGAGGATGCATTGTTTTGGGCTCAGATCATCTTCTGTTCAGGGATGATGACGAGAGCCAATCGAAATGCATTAAATTATGAGGTCATGACCGCGGAGCAACATGGCAAATCGGAACACATCAGTGTGACCGTGGAGCAATACTGTGCCTATTTCTGTCACTTCTGACTGCCCAAGCGAAGCGATCACTTCTGGCAAACCTTGTCTGCTGTTTGCTATCTGTCCAAGCCTTATCAAATCCTTTGAAGCGATTTTCAAACCATTTCGATGTTGTAGTCAGCGTGAGTTTTATCAATTACAAGCTTCTCGCTGCAAATCACGTGTCGCCATCTATCGTCATCGCCGCATACTAACATACGTGGCGACAACGGGGCAATTTCTCCAGTGGGGGGAAGCGGGGGGAGTGGTGGGAGTGCGCGGGGGAAGCAGGAGGCGTTGGTGGGCATGAGGGAGTGGCTGTTTGCTAGAACGGCATACGTTACTCCGTGGTCAGCGGTCAGGTAGTTTACAATTATTTACTATTCTTCACAATAAAAAAATTTCCACAATCTCCAATATTAAAGACGTATGATGTGCGTGCGTGTTTGTATCTCGACTCCTCTTAAACTAAGGCATCTACAAAGATGGAAGTAGGCCAAATGAAAGATAATTAAATTCCGCTTCGATTAGGCCTATTTTCTTCGGTGTAACTCAAGCGGGTAACACGCCTTAGCGGGACGCCCGGGAAGCTGACTGACAATTGAAGAGCCGCTGATCGCACATGGTGGGGACAACTCAGTCGGCTGCGTGTATTGAGTAAGCAGAGAAAATGCTGTAAGAATAGGACCAAACGCGTTTTTTTGTTCAACAAACGGTATAGTCACGTTACGTACTGCGTTTGTTGTTCAAGAAAAGGTCGAAATTATTTACTATACTTTATTGTTTATTGTTGTCGGGCAGATGACCGGGTGCGGTTAACGCTCGCTAAAATCCTTTGATCCTTTGAGAAAAAGAGGAACAATTAGTTTACCTAAACTGCTCTCTCCGTTTCTTGTGTGATCTACGAAGCGAATTTTTATATTTATTCCAATTTCACGGCCACCTTTATTTTTTACCGATTGGTAGGAAATTACTAAACAGATAAAGAACTTGGCAATCATGACCCATATGGTATGATGGCTTTTTTTTAACATCGGTTTTTGAAACAAATAGGCTTAAATAAAAATCATCTTGCATGAAATCTAAAAATAAGACCAAGAGATTTAAAGTGCTGTTACGAATTAAGACCGACACGTTTTTAAAAATTTTTGTTCAACTCGGGCATAAAAAAAAGTCTCTTGTTTAACGGGAATTTATCACCGAAAAACAACATAGGGGCGGTAAGTTTTTTTTATGACAAAAATTTAGCAAGCAATCTGGAATTTTTTTTCTTTTTGTAATTTTACAAGTCAGTTTGATCTTTGTTAGGGAAACAAAGATATCAAAATTTCGAACTATTGACAGCCTGCATATCAAACATCGCTTGTTTTCGTTATTTCAGAAAAATCTCGTGAGGCTTCTCAGTTTTGCGCCGAAGTTGCCTACAAGTCATAAAAAAAACCATGCGCATGGTTTTCAGACATGCGGGCAAAGACCTTGGAGTAATGGTAGTATGCACTCAGTCCTGTTAAACATGCGTTACTTTTTTTTTTATCTTAAGCTGTAAGTCTTAGATTTTCTTCATTGAAAAACAAAGAGGTAGGCTAGTTTGAAAAAAAAATGGTTAACTTCTGACAACTTCTGGATAAGCTCGGTTCAGCCCTGATAAACAGGCCCTTAAAACTGAATTATTCCGTCACTTGTTTAACTCATAACTTGGTAACCATCCCCCTCACACTTTTTTCTTCCCTTCTCATTTTTCCCTGCCTTCCCTCCCAGCCCCCACTGCCACATTTTCTTATTTACTTTTAATTTTTTGCTTTTGTGTGTTGCCGGTAATTGTCTGTTTTGGGTTGGTGTAAGAATGGGCCCAGGGTGAACGGAAAAAAAAAGCCTCGGAAAAAAAGCCATGAAAAAAAACCTGGAAAAAAAAGCTGATGGAAAAAAAGCTGCGGAAAAAACAGCCTTGGAAAAAAAAGCTAACGGAAAAAAAAGCCGATGGAAAAAAAAACCTCGGAAAAAAAAGCCGATGGAAAAAATAGCCGCGGGAAATAAAACCACGGAAAATAAAGCCGATAGGGGAAAAATTACAACATATCTGGTGTAAAATCACCCACAAATACTGCCTAAACATAGATATGTGTGCATTCATCATTCATCAGATGATTGCTACTCGACCAAAGTTACCTTCAGAATCATTTACAGGAAGACTCGAAGTCACAAGTTTCCTCCCAAATTCTTTTTTTTTTACTGGGAAGTGGGGGAGAGAAAAAGACGTGTTCAGTAAAAGACAATTCGTGAAATAACGAAGTTTCCACCAAAACTGAAATAGAATGGGAGGGGGAGAAGCATCGGGAATCATATATTTTCTACATATGCCGTAACTGGGGAAGGAGGAGTTGGAGTATTGAATTTGAGTTGGAGTATTGAATTTGACCGACTATGGATAATTAAAAGAAAATTCGGGAAAACATTAAGTTTACTCAAAATTACTTTAAATTTTTTTTTAAAAGCTATTCGATATTTCCGTGCATAAACTTTGGTACTTTTTTCCAGAGTGTGTTGTTCCCCCACCCCCCATCCTCTCCCCTTCGCTCCTCTCCCATACCACACAAAAAAACAGATAAGATGTATATAAAACGAGAAATAAATTCTCGCACAAGCGAATAAATCGTACGTAATAAGTGAAGCTTGCCGTTATGTAATTCCTGGTCTTGGTCAGAACAACTTCGATTAGCCTTGCTTAATAGCATGCCAGATGTGCTGATAGTATTTCCAGCTAAGGCCACTGTCCATTGTTACGCACACACATATTTAATGGTAATATTTTTGTGAAATTTCGTCCATAGTTTTGTTGCGTTTTTTTCCTATCGGCTTTTTTCCGCGACTTTTTTTCCGTCGGCTTTTTTTCCATCAGCTTTTTATTCCTAGGCCTTTTTTTCCGGGGCTTTTTTTTCCGAAGCTTTTTTTTCCTAGAATTCCAGCGCCTAAATCTCACCCTTTTGGCACAATCATTACCCCCCCCCTCCAATTATGTTGATCACCTATACAATAAAGTTTATTATTATTATTTTAAAGTACATTGTAATTGCCATGAAATGGCGTGGTGTGGAAATTCGAGTTAGATTGTGTCGATCCCAGCGTTACTGTTGAAATGTTCTCGTAATAAATAAATAAATATAAGAAACTTGTCGTCAGTCCCCAACTGCCGCTTTTATTTCTCTCTGCTTAAAATAAAATTCAAGTGAGAAAACGTTCTTCCAATGAATTTTCAATAATAAATCACAAACAAACACTAGGTTTCTGAGGTTATGTTGATCAGGTTAGGTAAGGTGCCGAACAGCTGTAGCATCAAAATAACGTGCTTTAAAAAAAACCGGTAGCAAATGGTGGTCGCATATGGCACTGGCTCACTGGAAATTACTTCCAAACCACCTTTTACTGATAAAAGTAATAACTAAAATTTTCCATACGCCCACAATAGGATACTACAATGTTTAGCGCAAGGGTTAGCAGCACTGCGCCATGCTATTAGGCCTGCCGACTGTCCCTACCATGGAGCTTTTTCTGCCGTTCAATTCCCGGCCGCGACGCCAGCGCTCATGGTGCGTCTAGACTATACTGCTATTCCAAGGTCTTTGGTGTAACTTGATTTTATGACCCATAAATACGCGAATACATCTGCAAAAATAATATCATAGTTTTTATTTTTACCCTCAGGATGTTTGTCATGATGTCATAGTTTCTTCAAGCAAACCACCTCGAACGAAGCGAGACGACGCCAACGGAACGAGCAAGGCGAGTGATGTGGCTAGTCATGTATTACTATAAATGGCTTTATGTTATTCCTGTAGAGCTCTGGACTACTAGCTTTGTATATCACAAGGTCCCTTACCGCCATTACTAATGAATGATTGGCTAAGGGCCCCCGCGCACACAGCGGCCAACCGCGCGGCCAGGTCGCTGCGGCCAATGAGAATGTTTACGGTGCACGTAGCAACGGCGCATTTGGCCATAGCGGCCAGCCTGTCGCATCAACCATTGGGATCCCGGGCGGCATGCAGGCGTCCACAGGGCGACCATACTTGCTCCGGGTTAATTTTTCACCACGTGATCGAGAATATCAATGAAAAACGGACGTGGCCACGCGGCGCGTCGCTGTGTTTTTTGGCCGCCACGACCACTGGCCGTCCGACCTGCCCACTCAGTGCGCGGGCGCCCTTAATCATCCAATGGAAAACCCGATATGATATCTCCGAAAATATCTGAGGCGGGAAT
This sequence comes from Lithobius niger, assembly GCA_023313725.1. Taxonomy (NCBI): domain Eukaryota; kingdom Metazoa; phylum Arthropoda; class Chilopoda; order Lithobiomorpha; family Lithobiidae; genus Lithobius; species Lithobius niger. The sequence continues at coordinate 36,827 of JAHWFP010030757.1, forward strand.
TTCATGCACCATAGCACCCTTGCCATGAAATTTCAACCAAATCAGATAAAAATGCTCGGTGTTATCGGGTCCCCAACAGCCAAACAAATAAACGACACGCAAAATTCAAGTTCAGTCGAGTATTCGACCTCGCTCGCTTCGCTGTCTCGGCCAAACAGTAGACAGAATAGCAACTGAAAAAATTGTGAAATAGATTTTTTTTAAAGTTCAAAGGCACTTGAAAAACAGGATCGTGTGGGTGATGGCTGAATCGTAAAAAAGTAAAAGATGGACAACAGTCAACAGTTCATGTGGTAGAAATATCTTTAATTTGCTTTGTAACACGGCTGTGACGTCACGCTAACTCAACGCCATGATAAATTTCCATAGGTTAAATCCTGTTAACCGTGAGTGGAAGTGTCCGTCATAGCAAATATTGTAGGTTATCAAGTTACCCCACACTTTTGCCGATAACCCACACTTTTGACACTTCCGGATTACACGACCCGGAACGCCCACACCAACGACCAAATACAGCGTGTAAAAAAACGTAACACAATAAAAACGTTACAAAAGGAATTACTTCAAATGAATGAAACTCTCACATGTCTGGTCCAAAGCTTAACTTTTTTCCCCTTGCATTTTTTCCCCCCCCCCCCCCTCCTTCCTCCACAAACTAAAATGCAACGACCTTCCTTCATACCCTATTACCATACTTTTTTAACAATTCTCAAACTACAAACGCACAAAATGAATTACATACCTTCCCAGAATGTCACAGCACAATGTCTTTCTATCCCTGCGTCTTCTTATCAAAGTTTTTTCATCCGAAAAGGTTCGAAAACCCTAGCGAACTTGCTAGCGTGAAAAATGGCGAAACGACGCGTTCGTCTCCTTCCCACCCACTCCCCCTCCCTCCACAAACTTGCCGTAAAGGACTCGTCCGTCTACCAACCACTCCACCCTCCGTAAACTAAAATGGAATGACCTTCATTCATATTGAGATACTGATTAATCACCGTTTTAGTGAAGCAATTTTCACAAAATACAAACACGTTTTAATATACAAGCTAGCTTGACGTCCCAACCATGGTATAAAACACCAATAGGTGAGAATCAAGCGGCTGTCGATTTTTAACCCACGGCTGCGCTTATTGGCCTAGCTCTGGTATGCAAAGCTCTCGGGCTTCGCCCTCGACCTTTGCATACTCGAGCTAGGCCAATAATCGCAGCCATGGGTTAAAAATCGATACCCGCTTGATTCTCACCAATAACTATTACTTATGTTTCAAACGCACTAAAATTGCTGAAAACTAGTTACCTGTGTTTTACGTGGGTCCGAGGGCCTTAGAGTAACTTTTCCTCCTTAGATACATTAACTGAATTCTCGGACACCATTTTTAATTTCATTTTTATTGCCTTCCCTTCCACCTCCTCCCCATGCAAAAACATTCCGGAATTTCCCCAAACATTGGAAAACGTTTTTTTTTCTACAGATGCACAAAGATGTCGTTTTAAATATTTTTTTTAGATGAGAAAAGCTTTTAAAAGGGAATATCCTTGGTTAAACCCTTAGTCCAAATCAAAACAACGTATAAAAAAAAAAAACAAGAAAGACCAAAACATTCGCCAAGGTAATCTCGCCGACTAATACTTGACCTCTTAAACAAAAATCTTGACCGATCTTACTAGCAACAAGAGCGAGCGACAGGAAGGAGGAGTCGCCAACCCATTTATATCCTTTGTTCCATCGTTCGTACGGAGTTGTGGCCCTATCCGGCCAGCTGTGGGATTATAGTGTCCACTTTTACTTTTGCGGAAAAGTACGTTAAATATAACTTTGTGTATATTTTCATCTAATAAACATGTTATCAGGTAAAACAACATAATTAAAACGAGGAAGGTATTTTGTTTTTCGCGCCAATGCCTACTGGAGTAGGAGTTATGTGTCTTGCCTACCTACTGCACCCCCTTTCTCGAGTGTGCTAATAAGTTAAAGCATCTCAGACTTGTTTCAGTGAAAACAAGATTTTGGCGATGAAAATCACCTGGTTGGGAGCCAGCAGCTGAAACCTGTCGCTTCTCTCTCAAACGGCCTTGTGAAAATGATCGAATACCAAGCGAGACTTACAGCATGGATGCATTAGGAAATGAATGGCATTTGTGACACTTCTGATAGCACCACTGTAGCGTTTCTTTAGAACAGTCATCTGCTCGGTTTGGAGGTGGCAAACACTGAGCACTCGTCTGTGCCTACTCGCTTTGCTTTCGGTCCTGGACCCCTTCCAAAGCTCATGGGTCGCCACAGAGACTTCCACTGTCTTTTAGCTGTCTTTTTTTTTGGCATACCGTTACTCAAAGGGTTAATGCCAGAAGAAAACGAAGAAGCCAGAGAAGTAGAAAGAGAAGAAGAAGAAGGTATACAAAGAAACAGGAAGAAATAAATGAAAAAGAAGGAAGAAGAAAAGAAGAAGGAAAAAGAAGAAGGAAGAAAAAGATGAAAGAAGAAGAAGGCGGACGAAGAAAAAGGAAGAAGGAAGAAGAAGGAAAAAGAAGAAGTAGTAGAAGAAGCAAAAAGAAGCAGGAAGAAGAAGATGAGGGAAAAAGAAGAAGGTAGACGAAGAAGAAGGAAGATGAAGAAGAAGGAAGAAGTGGATAAAAAAGAAAGAAGAAGAAGAAAAAGACGAAGCAGAAGAAGAAGGAAAAAGCAGCAGGTAGAAGAAGATAAAGGAAGAAGAAGAAGGTAGACGAAGAAAAAGGAAGAAGAAGGAAGATGAAGATGAATACATGGAAAAAAGAAGGAAGAAGATGAAGAAAAAGTTGAAGCAGAAGAAGAAAGAGAAAAACAATGACAACAATAATGATTACAATAATAATAACAACGATAACAACAACAACGACAATAACACCAACGCAGCCTACCTTAAGGCTCACACCGAATCAGCTCAACTTGACAACGTTGTAGTTTCACGCATCTAATGAATTCATACTTTCAAAGTCGAACACTGCGTTTTACCACACAGTACACACCCTTTTCGCACGCTTTCTATAGCTTACGTCACGCCAAACCCTTTTCGCTGTTGCACCACAAATCTAAAAGCTGAACCGTTTATGTGGTTGGCACCAACCTACAAGCTAGACTGGCTTACCAAATCAATCAATAACACAATGACCGAGCGTCGAAAGTTGATTGACGCCATAAAACCGAAGTTAAACGAGTAGATAGATCGTGAGGACATGACGGATCATAAATGATTAAGGAAAATAAGGAAATCTGGCCGATGATAGTCAAATTGGGAAAATAATATGTAGTATATCTAATATATGAGTTTGTTACAAATGCAACCAGAATGGCAAAGACCTAGTGGTCACTGACTGCCATCCGATGTTAATACTAAAAATTATAAACTACAAAAGTTTAAGAGTTTAAATGTTTAAAACGAAGAAGCTAGCTCGGCTGCAGAGGAAAGGTACTGGGTTGGGGTCACGATTGCCTTACCACCAAGGTTAGACCTACCAGGGACACAATGGTCCCCTATGGCATCGCCAAACCTGAGGGGCAAGTGGCAGGAAAAGCCGGGTATCAATGTTTCTTAAATATAATAAAATGTAATAAAAAATAAATAAATATAAATATATTTAATATATTATATTTATATATAATTTATCGCAGTTTAAAGCTTGACCAAAACCAATTGTGAATTTTAATAAAGATAATAAAATAATAAAATAATAATAGTAATAAAAACAGGCAAAAGGAATACAGGACGGGGTCTCATTAGGTAAGAAATGTATTGGCTAAGAATATGTAGAAAAATAATGGCATTTAACAGACAGTACCCAAGAGAGAAAATTTTTCTTCAAGTAAGAGTGGTTAATGTGAGGAAACTTGCCAGACAGCAGCAAAATGATAAAATTTGGCAAAAAGTACTAGTAAAACGAGAAACGGTCTGAAAGTAGCGAAATGAGAAGATTTGGCAGAAAGTTGTAGAATTGCAAAATTTGGCATAACTTAGTAAAATGGAAGAAATTGGCAGAGTGTATTAGAGTGACGAAATTACCTGAAAGTAGTAACATTGGAACTTAATAAAAAGTGGTACAATGAAAAATTGGTGGAAAGTAGGCCTAGCAGTGAAGAAATTTGACAGAAAGTTGTAGAATGAGAAAATTTGACAGAAAGTAGCAAAACAAGAAAATGTTGCAGAGAGTAAATGAGGAAATTTAGCAGACAGTAAGAATATGAGGAAATTTGGCAGAAAGTAGTAAACACAGTAAAATTTGGCAGTAGGTGATAAAATAGGGAATTTTGACAAAAAATTTTAAAATGAGGAATATTAGCGAAGAGAAAATTCGGTACAAAGAAGAAAGTGACAAAATTTGACGGAAATTAGGCAGAAAGTTGTAAAATTAGGTATCAGTCACAAAGTAATAAAATGATGATATTTGGCAGAAAGTAGAAAAATGGGAAATATAAACGAAGCAAGCAGTCTGCATTAAAGACTGGCCTTGTGAGGATACACAATACACTAGTCTGAGGAAGAAAGAAAAGACAACTGCCACGATAGGGACTCGAACCCTATTTACCATTTACCTACTTCCCATTTACTAGCCGGGCGCTCTAACCACTGTGCTACCGGGACGGGTACTGACTACAGGCTCCAGCCGAGCAAAGTAGCTGTTCAATCTTTCTCAGTGGTGACCTAGAGATTACAAACATACATAAAAGGAGGGAAAGCAACTTTGCGTCTTGGCTTCCACACAAGGGAATATATTTCGATAAAAAAATTGTAACGCTAGACTTTATTTAAAACAGTTAAAAGAATGGGTATTCTCTTAAGTTACGAACATCAGTTGTACTGGATAACAGTAGATTACACTAATTGTGTGGAGATTTCCCCGTCTTTTCTGAAATACTGCTCCAGTCAAAACAACAACTAAAGAAAAAAAAAACTTGAAAACTCATACGAATGGTGTATGGCTGAATTTTTGTAAAGATTTAAGTGACAATAACGACCTACAGGCTACGGAGGAAGCATCTAAAGAGGTTGCTATATATACCTCCAGCTTAATTTAGTGACCCATGTCACCTAAATTAGCTGGAGATAATAGAAAACGACACCTTTCACTGAATCCTATGCTGTGAGAGGAAATTTTTTCAGGCTAAAAACATTGTTTTGTACAATCCTTTATGCTGCGAAACATATATTAAGTTTACTAATTGGAAAAGAAAACATTCTGCCAGCTGATAATTGCCGCAACTGCCAACAACTAAAAAAAAAATCGCGCATTTTAGGCCTAAGAAATCCATTCTCATAGCATTGGTTTCACTAAAAGACGCCATTTTTGTTCCATCTCGATGTTAATCAGTGACCCTTGCAGCTAGCCCAATAAATGGCTCCAGCATAGAGTTATAATTATGTAATAATAATGACGTTATTGCTATACTGCTCTATCAGTGGTCATTAACCATTAATTAAAAGACTTGACGTCCAGCCCCTTATTTAGGTATAATTTCATAACTCAGATATTCCTTAATTTCTGATTAACTAACATTTGATCGTCGCATTTATCGACTATGGGAAGACACGTAAAAGTAAGAAAAAAGATAAAGGATTTCGTTAACGACGCACATTTGCTTCATTAAAAACATTCTCGTACACCGTGTTCCATGAATGAATAGACCTACGAAATTAAAACGGCGATTAAAAGAAATTACGCCGAAACGCTAAAAATTAGGCCTAAAACCACGTTGCATAAAACAATGTGAAGTCTCAACACCGTGTTAAACAAATGAATAGGCCTACTCTCGACCACAATAATTCTCCTTTAGCTGTTAGGCCTATTTACGAAACCAGCCTAAAACCTGACAGTTACGTCTAAAATTTAATTCTAGGCTTAAACGCTAACACATTTTAACCGGCAATTGTGACGGTTACTATTTTTAGATTATGTAATAGCGGTCGCTGTTGCAGTGAGTGATAGAGGTGTGCACCTCAACATTTACGTTGAAAAACTGGCGCAAGTGTACAGAAGGCCGGTTGTGACTAGGTAGGCGCTGCAGGTGTTTGGTAGGCATAATTTTATATCTCTAATCTTTCATATTTTCATTAATTTCTCATTAATTTCTAACAGAACTAATGTCAAATTAGTGATGTCTGATGAATTTTGATACTCAAAGTCAAAATCCCCCAAATCCCTTGTTTGCCCAGTTCTACTGGTACGGCCGGCAGGCAGTGAGTATTGAGTTTGTCTGCGGACGAGAATTTTCAGAAAAAGGTTAAGGAACCTTTTTTTTTTTTTTTTGCATTTATTAGGGAGTACGAACCCAAACTGGGTTATTTGCCCCACGACAATGAGAGGGACAATTTAGTTGGAAATCCAAGCGCAAACCCAGGATCTTTGACGTCCCATAGTCTATATGAGCACGAGACTCCACAGGGTCCTTTCACCCCGAAAATGCCTGGGAGTGGCCAAGGTCAGGATCAAGCCTGGACCTCCTGGAAAAGAAACGGTCGTGCTCCCCGTCGAGGCACCTATTTCCACCCCCTACCCCCACGACAATTGTTTGTTGTTTTGGGAGCACGAACCCAAACCTTGAACCTTGTCATCTCCCTCACAACGATGAGAGGGATAATTTTAAACGGGACGGAAAGCCAATGGGCTCGAGATTGGTTTAATAAATACGGATGCAAACCTATTTACGTTGCCTTTTGGACTTATATGTCAGACTGCCTCAGGGGGGAATCGAACCCAGGACCTTTGAAATCAAAGGCCAAGGTTCTACCGCTGAGCCATACTGACACGGCCAAAAGGAAACGTCCATAGGCAGCATTTAACACGCACACATATACATGAAACATACACTTTTCGTCCCGTTTTTTTTGGCTTTCCGTCCCGTTTAAACCATTATTTCACGCTTTCTTGTGTGTTCCTTTCGGTTTCACTGGTGTGTGGTGCACAATCAAGCGTCCCTCCAGTGGCGATTGGAAAAGTGTATGTTTCATGTATATGTGTGCGTGTTAAATGCTGTCTATGGACGTTTCCTTTTGGCCGTGTCAGTATGGCTCAGCGGTAGAACCTTGGCCTTTGCTTTCAAAGGTCCTGGATTCGATTCCCCCCTGAGGCAGTCTGACATATAAGTCCAAAAGGCAACGTAAATAGGTTTGCATCCGTATTTATTAGAGGGATAATTTAGCTGGAGAAATCCAAGCGTAAAACCGAGGATCTTTGACAAGGATAAGGAAGAGCAGAGGCTAACAATGTCAAAATGTCACAGGAGGAGGAGGCTATCATGTTCACGGATGTCAAGCAGTTAATAAGCGAGTTCCAATCTAAAAGAGTTTTTGCTGAACGGCAAGTTTAGTTGGGCATTGTACAGGGCTGGTTGCATGACGTTGTGGGCCAGAAGTGACGGGAATTAATGAAGAAAATCTGCTTAAACATGGTGTGGTAGGAGGTGCGTTGTCGGACTGGAGTAGGCCAGGGTTAGACGCCCATACTGACAATTTGAGTGACGACAATGGATCAAGTAAACTCTTTGTTGCATGTGGGAAAAGTGTGTTGGCAGCTGAAGCGAGAGAGTCAGTCAGAACCACTTCTACACAAGCAAATATTAGTGGTGTTTCATCTGGGCCAAATGGTCTGGGAGTGCCTATCGTGACCATTTGAGTCCCCAGAGCAACACTTTATACCTATGGTTTCGCTCAAAGAGATTTAGAGCGGCCAAAGTGGCGATATAAGGGCGTTTTAGCTAGCGTGAAGATGGAATAGTCCTCCGTATTCACTGCTGTTCAGACTGGCCGCCCTTTTTTTGTCTCCCACCTACGTGATGCGATTACCAAAGTGGTCGACCTCCACGTTGTAGCATTTTGCACTCTTGGAGCTAATAACGTGTTCCAAGCAGTTCCAAGTCGTCAGCTACAAAGTGTATCCTAAAAAGAGCAAGACCGTTCTGTTGAATGTCTTCAGAGCTGTAGTATTATGACCTCCATGCTCAGTCTGTCTGCGTGTGCGTGCATTGGTTGTCGTATGCGGTCACTGACCGGTACATTGGCGCAGTATTAATTTGCTATGGTACCTTGGTCTCCTACAACGAAGAGGAGTACGACAAAAGGAGTAGTTCATTGTTTTTCTGGGGTAAGAAGACTTAATTTTCATCTTCATGATATTGTAAAGCTAGACGATCTTCTGACATAGTTCATGTGCGAGGTTGTCAGAATATCATGCCCACGTCTGTAATCCGTCTGTAATCCCACTAGTAAACCTCTGGGTGTGGGCGTGACTTCCCTGCCAAGCCTTTTTGCTCCCTCTCCATCTTAAGAAAATACACGATTACTCATAGGCAACTATCGATTATCACTGCTTAGAACTTACTTGTGTGAAATATGGACCAACATTAATAAGGAAGACTACTTACTTGTAATAGCAAATAATAACAGAAACCTGCTGGAAAATTAAGCAAAAGACACCAGTCCCTCGGCCGTGGACAATTTAATTTTAAACAGAATTGTACTCCTTATAAACGTAATATTGAGCTTACAATGAAGGTACTACCATTGTTAACTTACCTGATTCTGCTATACTTGCCTGATTGTTGCCTAACCCAGTTGTAACCATTGTACTTAACAATTCGTTCTCTGTTAGTTGCACTGTTTGTTGTTGCTGATTGCCCACTCCAGTGTTTACGTTGTGGTCTCTGTGGTCATGTGCGTCGAGATTGTTTGAGCGTGTCTTGCAAAGATTGTCGCTCCTTCATGGAAGAGATGACTCATGTCTTCATGCCATATCGCATGCATCGCTGTTGCATGTATGTAGTCATGATCTCAGAGTGACCCATTGTTATGTGAGAGCAGTGTAGCTTGTGTGGCTCCTTGTGTGGTTGTTTCTGCGAGCCCAAGTGATGTTCCACCTTCTGAAATTGTGCCAATGATTACTGAGTGCAGTGTGTTGGAAACTAAGGCTGCTGTTACTGCATCTTCTGAGCCAAGTTTTCGTTCCGTCAAACTTCGGAAGGTACAGAGAACTCGTTTCAGGCCTCTGTACTCCCAGCAATTGGTGGAGGATCAGAGGTCCTTTCCCCTAACAGATTCAAGCTTTGTTGCAAGATGCTGACTCCATTACTGAATCTGTTTTAGCCCCCCCTTGCTAGGCTAGTGCCCCTGTTCCAGTTGTTCCTGGCCCAATCCCACTCCTGTAGCCTTGTCTATGGATAATTGTGAGCAACCAGTGTGTAGTATGGACGCTACTGAAAGTTGCAACAATGGAGTTAGTAATAATGTAAATCACAGGGCTCCACCTGGTTGTGACGTCAGTAATGAAGCGAGTGATATTGGTAGACATATTGCTGGTGAATGCAGGGACTGCAGTGTTATTGTTAGTGATAGGGTCCTATATTTTATTGGTTTTTGGATTGTCCAGGGCCTGGCAAGCAAGTTGGAAGACGTTAGTAGGTTGTGTGGTCAAGTTTACATAATGGGGTTACAAGAAATGAAAGTACCCCTTGCTGTTACTGTAGTATATATATTCAATTGTCCCTGAGTATAACTGTTTGTGTAACCATCTTGTGTCAGCTGTTAGGATACTTATTAAGTGAAAGTCCCGCATTTACCCCTCAGCATTCTAGTATGTTCTGGTGTCAACGACTGTAGTGTGAGTGTCTGGTCAGGCTCTTTTTGGCTATCTATTGTTTTGAGTAGGTAAACTCATAAAAAATCAGTGATAAACCTGGGCAGGGTCGCTCCCACATCCCTTGTGGGGTGATTTCAATTGCCGTCATTGGTTGTGTGGAAGCTGTCGGTGTGATTCTAAAGACCGTTTGCTAGCTTATTCGTTGTATAGGTTAGATCTGTGTTTGCAGCATGACATGTCCCCTACATTGGTCCAGTGGAGTGGAGAGGTTGTCTAGAAGTCTGTTTTGGATTCTGTGCTTCAGGCAGCTTGTTGGACTATTTGGTTTTTATATCTCTAATGATCTTTGTGGCAGTGATCATTTCCCTATTTTGCTAAAGTCAGCACAAGCCAAGTGGTCAGACTGCAGAAAGTCGGAGCGTCGCCCAGTGGTTGGGCTTGGGGACTTTGGTCCTGGGCTTGATAAATGGAGCACCTGGCACTGTAAAAGTACAATGAGGTGTCACAAGACTGCCTCCCCAGTGTGGTAGACTCTTGCCTGTATGGTTGCGATCAAAGATCACAGGAGGGCTTATCAGCACAATGCATGCTAACGGCTCAGCTTCATTGGATCATTTTTGTTGGTATTTCTCAAGAGTCGCGGTATATCGTAAGGAATGATATTTAAATGCACCAGGATGTTCCTCATCTGTTGTTTGGGGACTTGTGTGTCTGCAAGATGACAGGTCCCATTTAGCTTGTATTTTTATTTCCATATGCGACTGTTTCCTTAGCGGTAGAGACATGGTTGACACCTTTAATGTTCAGTTTTCTGAGGTCTTTCAATTTCCCCAGGGCCCCAGTCATGAAGTTGGTTTGAGTGACTGGTGTGATGGTGACCTGCGTCTTGTGCTTACTGAGATTTCTTCTGTATTTGCTTTGTGCCATTCAGGTGGAGCTATTGGGATAGATGGAGGATTTTCTATAGCTTCTTGAAGGCGCTTTGTCCTACTGAGTTGCGCGTCATGCTGGCCTTCTTCCGGGATTTGTTTGATGGGGGAGTTGTTCCGCCTTCCTGTCTTTTTACAGTCCCTTCTCCGGTTGAGAAAAGAGGGAAATAGCGTTCGACACTCTCCAATTATTGTCCAATTGCCCTGCTCTCTTATGTTCAAAATGCGTCCTTGCATGCCGACTTGTCTGGATGGTGGGTCATTCTGGGAGGCGTCTATTTGTAGGTGGGCTTTGGTCTGATGTCCTTTGCGTGGCTTACCTCAAGGGCATTGCCTCAGCCCTCTTTTATTTGCTGTTGTCATTAATGACATCCTGGTTTAAATATGCCATCATCCGAAAGTAGTAACTTATGCTGATGACATCGCTGTTTTGTTAAGAGTGTCCTGATATTGTCATTTTAACTGCAGCCATGCAGCAGGCTATGGTGTAGCTGAGGAGATTTTATTGGGTCGGGACTTGTCTCTATCTCCGGAGAAGACTGAAGCAATTGTCTTCTCACAAGGTCCCCCGATTTCAAACACTTTGGTAGTTGGTTCGTCTATTGTAACCTCGTCTAAGAAAGTCAGGTATCTGCGAGAGAGAAAGAGGAAAGAGAAGGAAAGAGAACGAGAGAGAGAGAGTGAGAAAAAGAGAAAGCGAGAGAGAAAAAGAGAGGGCAAAAGAGACAGAGAAAGAAAGAGCAAGGAGGTAAAGAAAGCGAAAGAAAGACTTTGTGAGAGAGAAAAAAAGACAGCGAGAAAGAGAGAGGGAGAGAGTGACAGCAAAAGAGAGATTGGAGCGAGAGGCAGGAGAGAGAATGACAGATAGAGTGAGAGAGAAAGAGAGAGAGGTGGGGAGAAAGAGCAATAGAGAACCAAAGAGAGAGTAGAGAGAAAGAGGGAGAGAGAGATACATAAAGAGAGAGACAGATAGAGAGAGGAGGAACAGAGAGAAAGAGAGAGAAAAAGTGAGAATGTGTGAGAGAGAAAGGGGAATATAGAGACAGAGAAAAAAGAGACAGCGAAAGAGAGAGTGGAGGGAGTGAGGGAGTAGAGAAAGAAAGGGAGAGAGAAATAGGAAAAGGAGAGGGAAGAGAGAGATAAAGCATGACAGTGATAGAGAGACAGAAAGAAAGAGATAAAGAAGAGGGAGAGGGAGTTAGGAGAGAGTGAGAGAGAGAATGGGGAGGATCGGGCACAGAAAGCATGAAAGAGAGAATGAGAGAGAAAGAGATAAAGAGATAAAGGGAGGATGGGGGTAAAGAGCTAGTGTAAGAGAGAATTACAGAGAATGACTAAGAGAGAAAGAAAGAGGAGGGACAAAGAAAGAGACAGAAAGAGAGCGTGGACTGAGAAAGAGGGAGAAAAAGTCAGAAAATACGGAAACAAAATGAAAGCCGAAGGGAGACAGGGAGGAGACAGAGAAGGATAACGAAGGAAAAAGAGAGAAAGCGAGAGAGAGGGAGGACAGAGAGGGGAGAAGGGATAAAGAGAAGGAGAGAGGGGAGGAGGGATAGAGAGGGAGAAAAAAGAAAGAGCATGCAACAGAGAGAAAGGAACAGAGCGAGAAAGATACAGAAAGAGAACGAGAGAGGAAGGGGCGGAGAAACACAGAAAGACAGCACAAAAGGGAGAGGGAGAGAGAATGAGAGAAAGAGATAAAAATGGAAGAAAGAGTGGAGAGAGAAAAAGCGAGAGAGAGAATAAGAGAGTGATAGAGGGAGATAGACATAAAGAGAGAGGAGGGTGACAGGGAGGAAAGGAAGAAGAGAGAGGAAATAAAGGACAGACAGAGACAGGAGGGAGAGACAGACAGAAAGCGCGAGAGAGAGAACGAGAGAGGAGGCTGAGAGAGAGAAGAAGGAGGCGGAGAGAGAGATAGAAAGAAGAGCAAGAGAAAGCGAAAGAGAGGAGGTAGAGAGAAAAGAAAGAGAGCGACAGAGAAAGAGAGCAGAGAGAAAGTGAGAGGGAGGAGGGGAGAAAGAGCGAATGAGGGAGAAGCAGAAAAAGAGAGGAAGGAGGGGAGAAAGCACGAGTGAGGGAGAGAGACAGAGAAAGCGAGGGAGGAGGTAGTTGGACACAGCATGAGGAAGAGATAGAGAGAGGGAGAGATAGAGAGAAAGTAAAATAGATAAAGAGAGTGGAAGGAATAAACAGAGGGAGAGAGAGAGAACGGAAGAAACAGAGGGAGAGAGAGAAAGGAAGAGACAGAGGAAGGGAGAGAAAGAGAGACAGACAGACAGATAGACAGAAAGAGAAACAGTGAGAGAAAGAGAGAGAAAGAAAAAGAGGAAGAGAGAGAGATAAAGAGTGAGAAAGAAGAAAGCGAAAAATATTGGGAAGGGAGAAACGAGAGAGAAAGAGAGCACGAGAGAGAGAGTGAGAGAGAGTAGAGGGGAGAGAAAGAAAGACAGCGAGAAAGAGAGATAGAGCGAAAGAAAGACGAGGAAGAGAGAGAAAGAATGAGAGGTAGGAGGGAGAGAGAGCAAGAGAGAAAGAAAGTGCTTGAGAGGGAGAGAGAAAAGAAAACGTGAGAGAGAGAGAAAGAGGGAGGAGGGGAAAGAGAAAGAAAGGGAGGAGAGAGAAAGATAGAGTGTGAGGAGGGAGAGGGAAAGAAAGAGAGAGAGGAGAGAGAGTGAAAGAAAGCTATAAAGAAAGAGAGAGCAAGGGAGAGAGAAAAAGTGAGGGAGAGGGAGGACGGGAGAAAGAGAGGGTGAGACAGAAAAGAAGACAGAGAGAGAAGGGAAAGGGAGGTGGGACAGAGATAGAAAAAAAAGGAGGGAGAGGGAGGTGGGACATGGAGATAGAAAGAGAAAGAGAGATAGGATAAAGTGTGAGGTGAGACAGACAGAGAGGGAGAGAAAGAGAAAGAGAGAAAGAAATTAAGAGAGAGATAGAGACAAAAATAGAGGAAGAGAGTGAAACAATGAGAAAGGAGGGAGAGAGAAAGATAGAGAGAGTGAGAGTGAGAGAGAGGGGACAGAGGGAGAAAAAGAAAGAGAAAGTGAGAAAGAAAGAGGGAGAGAGAAGACACAGAGAAAGAAAGAGTGACATAGAAAGAGAGACAGAGAACGAGAGAAGAGGGAGGGAGTAGGGAGAGAGCAAAAAAGAGGGAGAAAAAGAAATATAGAGAGTAATAGATAGCAAGAGACGAAAAGAGATAGCGGTGGGGAGAGAGAGACAGAGAAAGACAGAGAAGGAAAGAGAGATAGAGCAAAAAAGAGAAGAAAGAAAGAAGAAAAGAGAAAGAAGGAGAAGGGAGAGAAAAAGAAAACGAGAGAGAGAGAGAGAGAGAGAGAGAGAGAGAGAGAGAGAGCGAGCTGCTTTGACTTCGGATCAGTTAAACCTAACCTTACTAAACATCAATCGAGTTCGTTTTTGTTTTCTAATCAAATTAGGCAGTAGCGTCGCATGTCTACCTGTAACAATTTTTTTTATGTACCTTCACTGATGTTTTGGCCATTTCTTAGACGTGTCAGTAACCACAAGTACATTCAGGCTTTTACGGTTGCAGGAAGCTACGGTCTAATCTAACGTCAGTACTGCTCCTAACAAACTACGATCACCTGGTAAGTAAATCAGTCAATAAAAGAACTGACCGACTACTGGCCGCATGGGGAGGTTGGGTGGCCAACTGGCTGACTAGTCCACTGGTTCCCACGTTAATTCTCATATGACCGTTGCTCACGGATAGCGAAGTACTTGGAAGGAGCTTCGATGAAAATTGAGCCTAGGACTCCAGTACAGCACGAACTGAGTACCTGCTTGGTGTTCAGCCTGGGCAATCTGGAAGTGACCCTACGTAATAATAGGCCCATAAGTAGGAAATCAGCGTTGTTGGTGGCGTCTATTATTTATCACACTACTTATGACCTCGGCTCAGAGCCTCTATCCCAACTTTTTGACCACTTTATAGGCAGCAGCATTTGTAGTAGCCTAGGGTGAAACGAAATCCCCTTCCTACAGCACGGTTCCTAATCCGTCATACAGGCGTGGCCACAGAAATACGACGCGTCCTCCATTTAGCCTGCCGATTCTTCTACAACCACCACAACACAAAAAGCATTGTTCTAGCATGCGGACTGAACTGTGGAAGGGACATGTGATACGCGGATTCTATACTTAACACACTGCATTGACAATACATTATTAAAGTAACAACAATGGTTTCATGCCACGTGCATCTTTCTCCACTCGACGTCAAAACAAAGACTCTGGAGGTTTAATTTCATGAATTTCAAACAGAAGAAGAACCAAGGTATGTAGTACATACATGTGTATTGTACTGTGTACTGCGCTAGGGCATTTTCTATTCTTATTAAGAATGTATTAAACGAGATTTTGACGTAGCAATAAAATCGTCCGAAGACTTCAAAGATAGTCACCGTTACCGCAAAGTAACGTTCGTTTAGTGCTGCGACACTGGGAAATCTAATAATGAGAAGATTACCACGTTTCTGTGCGCCCCGCTAACATTAATAAATGAGGTGGTCTGCTTTCAGCGCACCTCGCGGCAGTTTTGGACGGTTTTGGACGATGCGGCTCGCTTGCAATGTGAAAGTGAGCGTCAAGCCTATAATTATACATTGTTAGGAAGCTATGCCTACAGTGACTAAGTCGCGAGCAGACATCTTGGTGGAGGTAAAAACAATGGCGTTTTTAGCATTGCCAATGTTGTGAAAACAGATTTATTAGGCATAAAAATGCACGATTTTGTTGATTGTTGAGCTAGTGCAGAAATTTTCAGCAAGTGGAAGCTTTTGTTTTCCGAATTACAACCTTAACGTATGTTCTGCAATGTAATGAAATGGACATTTAGCTGTTTTTATTCGGCCAGTGTCTGAGTGGGTGTGTGCATGCCGCACAAAATGACACAGGACGAGCTGAATAATAAAAGCAACGTTGTTGATCAGTAAGGATGGAAATATCAACACATCAACACTACAGTTTATTACTGTATATTTAACGTGCTCGTTCAGATTGGTGTGCCATGATCGGCCGACGTAAGGCATGAAACGCTCCAACTTGTGTCCCATGATCGGCAGACGTAAGGGGTGAGAAGCTCCCGATTGTGTCCCATGATTGGCCGACATAAGGCATGAGAAATTCCGGCTTGTGTCCCATGATCAGCCAACGTAAGGTGTGAAAAGTTCTGGCTTGTGTCCAATGATTGGCTGGTCTAAGGTATGAGAAGCTCCAGCTTATGTCCCATGATCGGCAGACGTAAGGGTGTGAGAAGCTCTGGCTTGTGTCCCTTGATCAGCAGAAATAAGGGGTGAGAATTGCCAGCTCGTGTCCCACGATCGGCCAACTTAAGGCGTGAGAATCTCCAGCTTGTGTCCTATGCTCGGGCAATGAAAGGTATGAGATACTCCAGCTCGTGTCTCATGAACGGGCGACTTAAGGTATAACAAGCTCTGGCTTGCGTCCCATGATTGGCTGACGTTAAGACGTGAGAAGCTCCAGCTTGTGTCCCATGATCGGCTGACATAAGGCGTGAGAAGTTACGGCTTGTGTCCCTTGATTGGCCAACGCAAGGTAGAGTAGCTCCAGCTTGTGTCCCATGACAGGGCGACGCAAGGTATGAGAAGCTCCGCCTTGTGTCCCATGATCGGTCCACGTATGGTGTGTGAAGCTCCAGCTTTGCCCCACGATTGGCCGAATGTAAGGTGTGAGAAGCTCCGGCTTGTGTTTCATGATCGTCCGACGTAAGGCGTGAGAAGCTTCGGCTTGTGTTTCATGATCGTCCGACGTAAGGCGTGAGAAGCTCCGGCTTGTGTTTCATGATCGTCCGACGTAAGGCGTGAGAAGCTCCGGCTTGTGTTTCATGATCGTCCGACGTAAGGCGTGAGAAGCTTCGGCTTGTGTCCCACAATCGGCCGACGTAAGGTATGAGAAGCTTCAGCTTGTGCCCCATGATCGGGCGACGTAAGGTATGAAAAGCTTCGGCTTGTGTCCCATTATCGGCTGGTGTAAGACGTGAGAAGCTACAGCTTGTGTACCATGATTGGCTGGTGTAAGACGTGAGAAGCTCCAGCTTGTGTTCCTTGATAGGGCGACATAAGGCATGAGAAGCTCCAGCATGACTACAAAGCAGCCATTTCCAGCGGGGTGGGAAAAAAAGCGGCACAAGCAACATAAAGTGTCTCACCTTCTGCTCAGATGATGGCGATGTGTAGCGAAGAGCATGACCAGGAAAATCAGGGCAACAACAATCACCACCAAAACAAGCAAAACAAGAGATTAGATTAGATAGAATAGATTAGATTAGATTAGATAGAAGATGGTGCAAAGCCAAGGCTTATGAAGCACCCAGGGGGCGGGGCCCCGTCCCCTCTCCCCAAGAACCCCAAAGCAAATTAGTGCTTCCAAAAGTCAAGTCGAGCCTTGAAGCTGTTAAGAGATGAAGCCGAAACATTGTGCTCCGGAAGGATGTTCCATGGACAAACAGTCCTTTCGGTGAAGAAGAATTGTCGTCAGTTAAGTCTCGAAACGAAACCCTGCAATTTAAGGCTGTGGCCTCGGTTACTGTTGAAATTACGAGTAAAAAAAGTGGAAGGGTTATTAGAGAAGGAACCCGACAGTAACTGATAGGTAAGCATGAGATCACCCGTACCAAACCTCTCACGAAGTGAAGGAATATTGAGCTGTTTGAGTCGTTCATAGTACGGAAGGCGACGAATAGAGGAACACCACTTCGTAAGTTTATGCTGGCAATTTTCAAGTTTATCGAAGTGCGTAGCATAAAAAAGTCTGCTGATTTGCGAGCAGTAATCAAGAACAGGTCTCACAAAAGTCTTGTACAACAAGGCAAAGGAAGCAGTTTCAAGAAAAGAAAACTTTAAAATAAATTTAGCTGGAGTAACAGTAAGGAAGACGGCAGGGAAGTCGTCTTACACCGCTCCTAATAGAAAAAAGAGCAGTCATGCTTCGCACTTCAGCCCGTAAGCAGTATGGTAGTTTACAGTGGGCGCTTCAGGAAGCGTGTAAAATCAAAACCATCCAGGAGATGTCAAAAAGAAGGCACAGAAGGGGCCGAAACAACCGAGGGGGTGGGCATTCCAAACATTCACGACCCTAAGAGCAAAAAATGTTTCCTAATCTAGACGTGGGATTTCTGAAAGACCAATTTCCAACGGTGTCCTCTGGTTTGTTGATATGTTGCTAATTCGAAGAAAAGCACATCAAGTGTCAATAACCCATGGAAGATCTTAAAGGTAAGGACGAGATCTGCCTTTTACCTGCGCAATTCGAGTGATTCCAGTCCAAGCTGGCACAACCTCTCACCCTGCGATATGCCCCTGAGACCAGGTAAGCCCCGTGTGAAATAACGCTGTACCGATTCCACCCTATCAATAAAATTCTACCCTATCATTATTATAAAAACATAATGAGCCATTCGGAAAGCTTTTCGAGTAGCCACGTCGGCATTATGCCAAGCTTGAGTTTGTCATCAATAGTGATACCAAGGTCACGGCGAGAAGAACTGGCAGAAAGTGGCACTTCAGAAATGCAATAAACTTTTGTGTGGATTATTTAACCCATAGTATAAAACGGTGCATTTAGCTGGGTTAAGTGAAAGAAAGTTTTGCATGGTCCACGATTGAACATGCTCGAGAGCAACTTCCAGAGATCTATCAAAGGTGGGACCAAACAGTTAGAAGTCGTCAGCGTAACTAGTATTGTTAGAGCCAAGTTTGGTTGAAAGATCAGATATAAAAATATTCAAAAGTAAAGGACCAATCACAGACCCCTGTGGAACACCACTATGAACTAGTTTCCAAGGTGCGTACGAGCCCCTGAGAATGACACACTGCCTACGTTCGGAAAGGTATGACAAAATCCAAGTAACAGTGGGTTTAGAAATCCCAAAGGAAAGTAGTTTGTTAATGAGAGTGCAGTATTGAACAGAGTCGAAAGCTTTACTGAAATCTAAGAAAATAAGGTCGCAAGGAATTCTCTTGTCAGCAAGCATGGTGATGCTATCATAAGTGTACAGAAGGTTGGTGAGACACGATCGTCCAGGTAGGAAACCATGTTGTAATTCATGAATAATGCTGAGTTGATTACACTGAACGATTAACTTGTAGATAAAACGTTCAAGAACTTTGGAAGCCACAGACAACAGGCTGACAGGTCTGTAATTCTTAACCTCTAACTGAGATCCACTTTTGAAGATGGGCACGATGTTAGTATCTTTCCAACAAGTGGGGAAAGTGCAGTTACGAACAGAAGTAGAGAAGATAATAAAAAAAAAAGGCACGGTCAGGGAAGTAGCACAATTTTTCAGGAAAAAACCAGAGAATTCGTCAGGCCCACTGGAGATG
The DNA here is from genome assembly GCA_023313725.1 of Lithobius niger. Classification (NCBI taxonomy): domain Eukaryota; kingdom Metazoa; phylum Arthropoda; class Chilopoda; order Lithobiomorpha; family Lithobiidae; genus Lithobius; species Lithobius niger. Next base: position 55,728 of record JAHWFP010030757.1, read on the forward strand.
TCCTCTTTAAGGTTAAGCAGAGCCTCTTCAACCAAAATCAGTGAGAAATCAACAATTCCCACAGAAGGTGGGATATCATAAGACACAGCAGAGGTTTTACAAGGAGTGGTGAAGTGATCATTGAATTTGTTGACAGTCTCAACGCCTTCAATGATGGTAGAACCTTCACTGTTTTTGAGACACGTAGCAGGCTGAGACTTCTTACCTTTGTTAAGGTAAGAACAGACGAATGTAGGCTGCTGCTTTACCCAAAGGATCAAGTTTTTATCAAAACTAGCTTTAGCTGCCTTGATGTCAGCAACCGCTTTGTTTCGAGTGTCTTTATACAAGGCTAAGTTGGAAGGAGTTGAGTAAGAAGTAAAGGCACAATAACATTTTTTCTTTTTGTTAACCAACAAAACAACCACCACCACCCCCACAACAACAACCACCAAAATAACAACCAAAACAACCGCAACCAACAACAGATTTTTTATATCTGCTGTATGAGATTAGGAAACTATTCAACATCAAGTGAAAAGAACGATGCCAAAAATGTGGAATGTTGATTTTCTTTGTAGTATTGTGAAAAAAAAAAAAAAACTGCCATTGCAACCATTTTCTTAATTCCCTTTTAAAAGTTTTTAAAATTTGTTTAAAGTCCTATTCTTGCACCAACAAGTGTAAATAGCCCTATTACCTTTTAGCATTAACCACACATGTAAATTTGTGAACTTTACAGCCACCACTAACTAGCAACAACTAACCCACGTCAGATTAAGACGACGCCAAAAGAGCAAGGGAGACCTTTGACAGTTATTCCCGAACCACGTCATGGGCGGCAAGACAATGCCATTAAAAGAAAAAATGTGTGGCACACAATGCTTATCAGACGCTGTAAGCATTGCCTTCGGTTAGGTCTGGATCTGAGACCGGAATGGAAGAATTATCCAACAATGGGTGTGACTACGAGTGACGTCACGGATTTTTCAAGCTAACTAAGAAAAGAAAAACTTTTTTTTTTTATGAATTTTTTAAAAATGTAGGTGAGTTGCTTCATGGTTCATGTTTTCACCCCAGACCATTTTTTTGTCGATAATAAAATTGTTCCAACACATTTTTAATCCAGGCGCACATTGTAACATTTTTACGGTACGCTTTTAAAAGCTTCACGCTGTCGCCTGCACGTGCAGAACGCAAGACACGTGCCAGGGCTGTGCACCAGCATCGATTGCGACGGCAAGAAAAGCGAACCTGGCATCATTTGAGTATAGGGCACATGAATCGAGCGGTTTACGGCGGTAATCACACGGCATTATCAGGAATCAGAACACCACAATCTTCTCGTCGCGACTGTCGTGGCTATTTCTTCTCACTATGGGTTGTCCCAATCTGGAATGTACTTGGGGCAGAGACAGTGAATGCCCCAACTGTTTCTGGTTTTCTCAGGCTACTGGCTTTGGAACAGTTAAATGTTTTTTCTGAAGCACTTCCTGGCCCCCATTCATTAAACTCTGCCACCGACAGACCCCTGTTTTGGGAACGGTGTTAGTGGCTCCCTGCCCTTCCGTCTTCCCTCCACGTAATAACTGGTTGCAAGCCAGGCTTCCCTGTTCGTTAATGAATGCCATATCTACCTTCCAACGAGTTAGGCCTATCCCTTCCTAAAACAAAAAATAAGTTTTCAAAATGCTGCGGAAACTGCTAGGTGTGTTTAATTGAGACCATCTGCATCATTAAAAACGTAAGTACCTAAGGCTTTTACGACAGTGGTAGTAGTACTAAATGAAAGATAATTCATACATGCGTCGGATAGGCCGATTTTCAAATACGCTGCAGATATTCAAATTACTGCTTTGAAAAACTGGTCATGACGTCAAAGTTAGATCACGCAAAGTTAGTGTTCAGGCAAACATATCAGAAAGAAACTTGGTTGAGAACAAAATGGATGAAGTATTTTGCATCATACTTAGTACCAGCAATCTACTTAATAAGCTCGTATAAATCAAGACTATATGGCACCGCACATCTGGTTTATAAGAAACATGTATTGGGGGAAACTTCTCAGGATAGTTCTCGAAAAGGCAGCTTCGAAACCTCCTTGAGCCTCATTTACTTCTGCCAGTATGAACATAAACATGAAAGAATATAACAGAAGTGATCATTAGAAAGCGTGTGTGTGTGTGTGTGGGAGGGGGGGGGGGGGGGTTACAGCCGTGGGTTGGGGGAAATTTGAGAGACACATGATGGCTAATATTTCCGCGAACTCATTTCCGCGAACATAAACATGGAAGAATATAACAAAAGTGATCATAGAATGGGGAGGGGGAGTATTAGCGGTGGGGTGGATGATTTGAGTCACAGGATGCGCGGATTGAGCGAGCGAATCAAACGAAAATCAGCGTTTATTAGCCAGTGAGTGCAAAAATTTTAAAGAACTTAAGTCAGTTCACATGGCTATTCACAACCTTATCTAACCAGTGTTCAACATCACGGGTTTCAGATAGTATACTACATATAGATCTTAAAGGTACATGCGTACCTGTTGGCTTTTCGAACTGTTGACTCGGTTTTGCGACATTAGTTCAAACGTATGTAAATGTTGCCAACACAGTAATTTTCTTGTTTTTTTTCTTTCGTGAGAGATGATTTTGCGACATTAACTCTAACCTGTGTAAATGTTGCTAACACTACTCTCAACGGGCCGCACGACATACCAGAAGGATTCATGCGCCTTTAAAACATTAGTATTAAGAAACGCTTAAGCGTATAAAATAGGGACGTAAGCCTTAAAAAACTTAAAGCCCTTCAGGAATAGATATTAGAAAAAGACATGTAAGCCATCAGCGTCGCACTAATACGTGTAAAAGAATCTCGTATAATCAAAAAAATAAAAAAAACAAGCTGGAGCTTCTTTTACACGTATTAGTGACACGCTGATGGCTTACGTCTTTTTCTAATATCTATTCCTTTAGTGCTATAAGTTTTTTAAGGCTTACATTCGTATTTTATACGCTTAAGCGTTTTTTAATACTAATATCCATTATTTTTTTTCTTGTTTCAGCAAGAATTACGCAGAAAAGAATACTGTAATCACCTTAAATTTGGTACGCCAATCATTCCTAGTAGTAGAAATTGAACCAGCAATGGATCCCCATGAAATACCACCAAAGCCTCCCCCAGTATCCCCCGCCCCTGCTGTGCACCTCATGAAGCATCAATGACCAACAAATTCTTGCCAAAACGTGAATTGGTACGCAACTCATTCTTAGCAGTACAAATCGAAGTAGAATTTGTTGCTCGCCAACCTCATGGAGAGGACACAGAGAAGCACTGGGGGTGGATGCAAGGAGGGAACACAGGATGGGTGGGGGGGGGGGGGCGATTGGGGCCTTGTAGATTATCTCAGGTGGGGGGGTTCTACAGATAGTTCAGTTTGTACTATTATGACTGACTTGTGTACCACATTCAAGTGTTTAGCCCGAACTGCAATAATTTGTTGGTCAAACATCAGAGAGGGGGGCACAGGGAAGCGCTAGGGGACCCCTTGGGACATTTCGTGGGATTTCCATAATTGGTTTGGTTTCTATGCTAAGAATGACTTTTGTACTAATTTTCAAGCTTTTAGCACGATTTGCAAAAATTTGCGGGTCAAACCTCAGTGAGGGGGCACAGGGGGTCGCTGGGGCCCCTTTGGGGGTATTTCATGGGGGTTCCATGGCCGATTCGATTTATGCTGCTAAGAATAACTTGAACACCAAATTTCATGTTTTTACCTTGATTTGTAAGAATTTGTTGCCCAAGCCCCTGGGAGGGGGCACGGGGAAAGGCGCTGGAGGTACTTGGGGGTATTTCATGGAGGTCCCATGGCTGGTTCGATTTTTAATATTAAGAAAGACTTGAGTACCAAATTTCATGTTTTTAGCTCGATTCGCTGAAATTTGTTACGCCACTTAACGACTTCTGCCCAGTGCTTTTCCGTACTTATTGCTCAACCGACGAGAATATTGCAGTGACATCTAAATCGTATTCAAAGGGCCCTGGTCGGTGTTAATACGTACATTTTAAGCTATACAAATTGAAAATCGGTTCATTGGTTCGATCTCTGTGAGATCAAAAGTAGTAGCCCATTTTGGCTTTCCGTGTCAAGAATATTGTAGTTACATTAAAATAGCCTACGAAAGGCCCTAGGCCTTGTCCATACCAACGTTTTAAGCTATAGAACTTGAAAATCGGTTCGGTGGTTCGATCTCCAGGTGAGAGCAAAGAGTCGTAACAACATTAATGATTTCTGCCCAGTGCTCTACAATAATAATTGCTCTGCTGACTAAAATACTGTAGTCACATCAAAATCGTGTTCAAAAGGCCCTGGTCGGTGTTAATACCTACATTTTAAGCTATACAAATTGAAAATCGGTTCATTAGTTCGATCTGTAGGTGAGAGTAAAAGTTCTAGCCCATTTGGCTTTCCGTGTCGAGAATATAGTAGTTGCATTAAAATAGCCTGCGAAAGGCCCTAGGGTCTTGTCCATACCTACGTTTTAAGCTATAGAACTTGAAAATCGGTTCAGTGGTTCGATCTCCAGGTGAGGGCAAAGAGTCCCAACAACAACAAGAACAACAACAACAACAACAACAACAACAACAACAATAACAGCAACAACAACAACAAGAAATGGCCATGCTGTGGACGCGGAACGGTTCAATTGTTGTCATTAAAATTTGTAATGCGGTAAAATAGTTATGACACGACTCCAAATACCGATTGAGTAGGTGTAAGATATGTGTTACGTAAGTGTGGGTTTAACTTAAACTAGGTTCCACACTATCAAGGTGTGGTTGGACTGAGTAACAACAAGAGTTGTAGTTCACTATTAGGCAATATTCTCCCTAGGCCAACAACCCCTTATATACTTTATTGTGCACAAGGTACCCCCTGATGGGTGTTCATACAACTAAGTTTAATAAGCAGAGTGGCAAGCCACTTGAGGTAACTAGACTCTTCGAAAGTAAGTAACACTAGATAGTAGGGTGGATAAAAAAATAAAATAAAAATTGTTTTTTTTTTAATTTCAAATCGTAATAGTGTGGAAAAGTTGGTCTTCGACTGCCTAATCACTATCCCAAAAGGAAAAATTTCTAAAATAATTTTTTGAGGTGCCCACCTGGGCCTAAAGTTTAACATTAAAAGTCAATGGGGAAAATAGCTAATTCTGAAAAAATTATATTTGACTAGTTTAAAATACATTTTTTTTTTTACATAATGTAAGTTGGTACTCTCAGAGACCATTCAGGTGTAAAATCAACAAAAATGCCTTTTTGCCGTATTTTGATGGCCGAAAATTCGCATTGTTTTCTGGAAGTAAAAATTGTTTTTGATTTTGGCTTCAATTTGGTGGTCTCTGACAGTATAAAATGAGATAATGTAAAAAGCAATATTTTAAACTAGTCTAAAATCACTTTTGCTGAATTAGCAATTTCCCCATTGATATTTAATGTTAAAATTCAAGCCCAGGTGGGCACCTCAAAAAATTATTTTAAAACTTTTTTTCTTTTGGGATAGTGATTTGGAGTCGAGACCAACTTTTCCACACTATTACTATTTGAAATAAAAAAACAAAACTTTTTTTTGATCCACCCTACATAGGTACACCTTAGCTCATACAGCACAGTAGGCATGCAAACATGCAAACAAACAAATCGTACCGTTTTGAATGGTGTAGAAGAAATGAAAGCATGTTGAGGATTGTGATGAACGATATGTGAGAAACAATTGCAATAGCATTGCGTTGAAACAACCAGCACATTGGTTTTATTATGATCTGGTGACCGAATAAACTATGTGAAGCAAGGATCGACACCAATAGAGCGATCGAAGCGAACGATACGGCTTGATGTAGTAATGCAAACGAAAATAGGGTGTAGCTTATTTCTATTTCACCGCAGAGTGAATAGGTTTTCTTTTAGAATATTCTTAGTTTCTTTCCTAACGTTATTCCTGAGATATTATCAGAGAAAGATGGTAATGGATTGACAGAGGCGACTGCCAGTTTCTTGCTGAATATTATACGGTATTCTTAATGTTACATTGTAATCCCTTGATTCTGTCAGGTGGTTTTCCTAAACCTAGTTAGTCATTTTTTAACAGGTATCCAAGTATCCCGTGAATCATGTGAAACAGAAAGTTTTTGTTTGTTCAGATTTGTTCGGTAATCATAGCTACAAGTGGGATAAAAAGCATTAAAACTGCTACACGTTTGCAAACTAAGATGTATACCCTTCAAACATAAAGCAGCTTTATAGATGCAGTTACCACATGTATAATGCTTGAAACCATTAATCCATTTTCAGCTGCAGAAACACTACGATGCGGGAAACAAATCAAGGCTTCCACTCTATGAGTCAATTGAGTTGGCCATTAATAGGACGCTTCACAGGGAATAAACGTAATATGGATATCCGAACATTGAATTCATACTCCATGGATTTCGATTCTCCAATTTCGAATTTTTTTTTCAATAATCTGGATATTTAACTTTTCATTCGTATACCGAATAAATTATGACTATAGGCCTATAGAGGATGATAAAAGCTGAAATATGAGCCTTCGTCTCAACAGAGAATGAAATTGAAAGTTTCGGTTTGTTCTTTAAACTTCTTAAACCTTTGTTAGCACGTTGAATAATTATGTAAGCATGTGGAATAACTAAAAAATAAGGGCAATGAATGATTAAGAAATACAAGAAGTTTAATATTTATTTTTCCATATGTAAAGATGACTGTGAATGTGATAGATCTGAGATGAATACAATAAATAAATGCACTGTACAATCTAATGGAAGATGAAGGCGACAGGCATTTCCGCCTTTGCTGACATGTTAGTCTTATTTTAATCAAGCAGAGTTTTAAACACAAGCAAGTAATTCAAACAGTTCGATTATGAGCTGCTTAAAAAAGGAGACGTGAAGGCTCGGGACTTGCTGAGACGAAATGATATAATGACGACTTTTTTTTTTTTTTTTTTTTTTTTTATTAATTTCTTTGAGCCTTAAGTCAGCCGAAGCAACTTAATGCTTGTATGGCTGAACCGGCTCAATTTTGAACATTACCAGACTTTTAGAGTATCTGGTAAAGGGAGGTGCCAACCCGGGGATTCGATCCGGGAAACCTCCGATCATCGTAGGGGCCGAAAGATTGTCCAGAATTTGCCAGAATAGTTCCCATAGCCACTGAAGGAGCATGGTAGCCTCTCACGCTACCCTGGCCTGCAATCCTGGCGGGGACTTTGCCAAGGTCCCCTTTCCAGGGGTTCGACCAGATCCGCAAACCTCCAGCAACCAGGCTGAGCTCTCTCACAACTCAGCCACGATGACCAAAGACATAAAGACACGTAAAACTGAAGACATAAAGAGACGTAAAAAAAAAAATCTCGACAACTCGATATCGAGATTGTACCCATAGTCTCTCACCATCGTTAATCTCTGGAATCCTGCAATTTCACACGTGTAGTGTCTCTTATTCCGAATTTCACGTCACTAGGAATTCCACGGATGAGAATTGACCAATTAATCTCTTTTTCATCTGAGTCTCTCGTGGAATTATCCTCGGACAGGTATGCGCTTTAGAACAGGTCCAACTTTTTTAGCAGCATTGCCAACCTTTTTGGCCGCATTGCCAACCTTTTTAGCCGCATTGCCAACCTTTTTAGCCGCATTGCCAATTTTCTTGCCGACGTTTTTGGCCGTTTTCCCGGCCTTCTTGCCCACGGAAACGATCCAGATGTCTCCATCACCTCTTTTTTTCCTACTTGCAGCTTGGTTACTGGCACCATCTAGTGGCACATCGGAGAAACTTGAGTCAGCTGTCAGCGTCATCTTGCTTGATTCTACATCGACAATTTCTTCTTTTTCTACAATTGTCCTTGCTTGAATTGCGGCAAAACAGCACAACAGGCTCAAGGCAGCGAGGTAAAAAGAATTCATCGTAATTGATGTGATGTCTGAAATGAGAGCGAACAGACGAAATTTTATTCCCAACATTAACTACATATATCAATGTAACACATTTTCTTGTAACACGTTAAAAGCATTTTATGGTGGGAGAACATGCCTTATCACCATACTTTTTTCGTTTTCATTGTTATAAACTCGGCAATAAATTGCTGATAGACTCCTGTAAGATTAAATAAATAAATTAGAAAACAAAAACGAGCTCGTTTGATGTTTAAGGTAAGGTTTAACTGATCCGAAGTCAAAACAGCAAAGTAACACAAATAAACTTTCCTGTAAGGTTTCACATACCGCAGTGTTCCTGTACTCCTGTTTTCTAATTCGTGATACTTTGACATACCAAGCTGGTTGTCTGCACTCGTCGCAAATGCACTGAATTTCGCTCGCTCATTCAGTGCAAGTCTTTCTTTGGGAAGTTGGTCTGTCCGAAGCTATCTATCAGCGGCTTTGTCCTATTTGTAATATAGGACGGCAAGACAAATGGGCAACGGACACTTTAGCTTTAACTTGGGAGAATGACACGAAATCGTTATATAAATCGATTCGTAATAGGGATATTACTTCCTCTTCACGCGCGGGTAAATTGTTCGCTCACCAGCATTCGCTTACGCTTTCCGTCTGGCGTCTGCTGATTGGTATTGTTGCATAAAAACAATGTTTAAAACAATGTATAACAATAAAACGGATCGTTCAGGGCCCCGTAACTCCAGAACGGGACGACCAATCGAAATTTCTATTTCTATAAAGGGCACATCTCCGGAAGTATATCTTTCAAATGAGCTAAGAACCAGCTTTCTACGACTAATGGTTTAGTCTGTAGAGACCATTGTATAAACGTGTCCAAAGAATTAACAAGTCCAAGCCAAAAATGAAACTCACGATTCCAGCTCAAGTCCAGATCTCCGAACTGACAAATCGGAAATTAAGAAAAGTTGGTACACACGTTCACAAAGTCCAACAAAGCTTATATACTAAATTTGAGTGGAAAATATTAAAAGGCAGCGGAGAAATTAAGCATCGTAATTTCGGCTTTAACATGGGAGACCGAGGTCAAACCTTTACTAATAAATAAATAATAGATTGAATACAGCATTATTGATACAGAATTGTTGTAAGTGTCACAATAAATATCTTATTATTATTATTAATATGTCTTTATTGAGCCTAACAAGTCTACAATACCACTCGCTCATGGAAACTAAACTTAACACAATCCTAACCTTACCTATTGCTGCACTTATAACAATGAACTATAACGACATTGTGTAACAGTATTATAGCGGCCTAAGATCGTTGAACGCTAGGGAGAAAAACAATGGACGATACTAATCGGCAAGCATGTCAAGAAAAATGACAAGAAAGAACTCGAATTCTTCGCACAAACGGAAAAAAAGTACTTTGGTGATAAATTAGTTATTGGCATACTTTTTCCAGAATGGTCCCTCTATACGTGATTTATTGTGATATTGTTGCTTCCTCGGCTCTTCAACGCCTCGGCTTACACCTCGGCTAAGCCTCGGAAGAACAAAACTATTGCAATAAATCACGTATAGAGGGACCATTGTTGAAAAAGTATGCCAATAACCATTACTTATATACATTAAAATTCGTAAACAAATGTTTCGTTGGAGTGTACTTTCCCAGCGTTTTAATCCCTGCTTTAGGCCGGCAGGTCGAAGCCCCAAAATCCCGTGTATAAAGTCCAGCCCTCATAGGCTACACCAACAGGGCATTATTTTTTGTTTTTGAAGGCTATGATTTTGAAAAAAAATGGTGAAAGTCGTACACTCCCAAAAAAAAGTTTAAAAAAAAGGTAGACGGAGTTAGAAAACGAGGGGCTGTCTATACTTTTTTTCAGAAAATTTCCTTTCTACCTTCTTTTGTACCTGTTTCCACCTATGCTTGATCGTTACTCATGATTTTATTCATGTATAATAGAGGTAGAAATATAAAGAGAATAAATCGTCGAGGTAGAAGTAGGCTTAAACGTAATGGTGAAGCCAACAACCTTCGTTCGGGGGTAATACCTTATTATACCTTTAAATTGGGGTTTCACCTTTTTCTTTGGGTTTGCAGCTTAAACCTTAAAAGGTTAAACAATCTACCCACGTGGGTGCAAGTTCGACTATTTAGTATACTTGTCGTTGTTTAAACCTTCAAAATAGTTAAAGCAAAACACCACAAAAAAGGTTAAACTATAAGATTTCTGTAATTTTTCATCCTTTAAATCAGAACACACCACATTTTTTCTCTTCTTTATTCCCCATTATTTTTGCTTCAAGCTTACTCTAAAAAAGTCGTATATATTTTAAATATTCATTTTAGCTTCCTTTCGGGAAATTACATTACCTGTGAATTTTTACATTCCATTCTTGGGAAAAAAAAATGTAAAAATTAGCAGGTAATGTATATTTCCTCCAGGCAATAGAAACAATTTTCAGCCGGCCGACTCGAGAGCCGGCAAAATACTGTTTTTTCATTTCTTTATTTAGTGTTAAAGACGTGAGAAACAGGGAATTAACCATGAATAATTCTATTTTGCTAGATCATGACAGTCCATGGCGAGGACTGAAAGGGAATCAACAGTGTGAAGCACGAGGTGTTACCCCGTTCGCCCCCCATTAGCCCGAGACAAGAATATTCTAACACGAGCGAAACTGGAATTATCGTCGGATAATTCACTCATCCTCAACTAAAATTAAAAAAAAAATCATTAAATCGTCTATGGAACTGGTCTAGATTTTTACTATATGTAGAGGCTTAAAATACGGCCAAGAACAAACCAAGCACAATGCACATTGAGAATTAAAAGGGCGACGACCGCAGCAGTAACTAACAAAAAAATTATATATATATTGCTGTTCACACCATCTTTGGCTATTCATAGTGTTGGCTCCGTACGTTTGATGCTAGTAATTCTCAGATAAATTTGTTTGTTTAAGGTGGTGTAGGAATTTGACTGTTTTTCGCAAGGTTACACCGTCGGCATTGACTTCTAACTGGTGAAGTATTGGCATGATAGGCATGTCTAGCAACCCAAGGAAGAGTGCACAATTAACCCTAAAAAGGTTACGGCCGATTCTTAGCCAAGTGACCTTTTTCTTAGTTTTGTGTGTAGATTGGTTAGAGACAGGGTTAGAACTGGCGTCCACTTGGCTTGGAGGCCAGGACTCACCACTGCTGCACACTTGGTTTGGGCTACCAGGGGTTTCTCTCTCTCTCATAAAGCTCCCGCTGCTTCAGCTACAGTTAAAAAGTATCTCTCAATGTTTTATGTTGCCGCATACAACTGAACATAATTAAGGCTTACCGTAAATTCCTGGTTGAATAAATCGTAGCTGATTCGTGAAAAAAGCTCGTTCGAATGATTCTAGCCGTACTTCCTTTTCTGCTGTTTGATTTTCAACAGTCGGTTGCAGTTTATATATATATACGAAACATGAATGAAATGTGTTTTCCAAACGAATTCGGTGGGGAATCCACGTATCACAAATACTCTGTTGTCGTGCAAATTAAGTACAACGCCCACTTTCAAATTCGTAAACAACACAAGAAAAAGCAAACCACGCAGGCTTTCCCCAACAGGTATTTTGTTCGGAGTTGTTTTGGGACGAAAATCCAGGGGAAACTACAGACTGATATTAGAGGCATAAAATTCCCTTTTCTTTTGTATGCAGTTCATTTGAGTTATGCGTCATCTGAATTCAAAACGAAACTTTAAATCTTGCAAATGGAAGATTGGTTTTTTTTGGGGGTGGGTGAGGGTGGGGGGGTTGTTGTTGAATAAAATAGAGGCCCCCTGTCAAACCAATCACCTAACCTTCATAAAATACACTGTTTAATTCCTAAAAAAATGCAAGGATGCGTAAGAGACCACACTCCACTAGCTGTGACGGAATTATTTTGGCTTAATCTGGTTATTCTCTTGGCACCTGCAATGGTTGAAGGATTCTGTAGTCAAATATCTCATTTTCTTACTTTTTTTCTATCCTTCTATATAATTCCGAATTGTCAAGCGTGTTCCCTGACAAAGACAATCACTGAAAACTGACGTACTGCTTATTTTCCCTAAAAAAAATGCAAGGATTCATATAGCCATTACGGATTTATTGTGGCTTATTCTGGCCATAACGAGAGGATTCGGTCGTTATTGCACAAATTACACAATTTCCTACGTTTTATTGGCCTTTTGTTTAATTCTAAATTATCTAGCAAGTTCCCTGACAAAGCCAATCACTGAAAGCTTCAGAAAACGTATTGCCTGAAAAAAGCAGGGATGCATGAATCATTTCTGTTTTATTCTTACTTAATGTGGATATACTTCTGGCACCTGCCATAATTGGAGTATTTTGTGGTCAAATTCGCCAATTTCCTACTTTTTACTGGCCTAATGCCGAATTATCTAGCTTTAATAAATACAGATGCAAACCTATTTACGTTGCCTTTTGGACTTATATGTCCAAACGGCAACGTAAATAGGTTTGCATCTGTATTTATTAAACCAATCTCGAGCCCATTGGCTATGCGTCGCGTATAACGAATTATCTAGCTAGTTCCCTGACAAAAACAATCACTGAAAACTTCATAAAATGTACTGCCTATTTTTCCCAAAAAATACAGGGATGCATGATCCGTTACGGACTTATTCTGACTTAATCTGGCCAAAATGGGAGGATTCTGTGGTCAAATTCCACAGTGTCCTGCCTTGGACTGGCCCTATACATAATTCTGAATTACGAAGCAAGTTCCCAGACAAAACCAATCACTGAAAGCTACACACGAAAATTTCCCACAATTATGTAGGGATGTAAGAACTGTTACGGAATTATTCTGGCTCAATATGAATATTCTCTTGGCCCCTGCCATGATTAGAAGATTCTGTGGTCAAATACCCCACTCTCCTACGTTTTACTGACCGTCTAGTTTTATCATTCTGAGTTTTCTAGCAATTTCCCTGACAAAGCCAATCATTGTTGTTTGTTGTTTGACGTGCACCCAGCATTTACCATTGCGCCAGGAGGAGAGAGAGAGAGAGAGAGAGAGACAATTTCGCTAAGTAAATCACATCGGCAATACCTAGGATATTTTACATGCCACAATCTACATGAGCATGAGACATCACGGGGCCCTTGTCTTCCCGAAACTACTAGGGATGGCTGAAACCGGACTTGAACCTGGGACGCAGGAACACGAGCTGGTCATGCTAACCATCAGGCTACCTTGCCCAAAAGCCAATCAGTAAAAGCTTCATAAAACGTAGGGCACTTAACACTAGGCCTACCTCTTCCATTTTGACCCTTCCAGTACAAAGAAATGTGGGAGGTTCATCTCTCATGGTATCTCTGTTACCTCCATCAACTCAAATTACTCCCGACCTAGGACATGAAATCACAGGTGTGAATCATGGTATATCACCGATTTTATTGCGGTACCCATTTCAATCCCAAATGATGGAGAAGTGGTGGAACTGCTCAACCAATAAATATGTCACCCACAACAGTAACTCCAAGCAGGGAATAATCTGCCGGACTTTGCCGCATGTAACCCTAGAAAAAGCTATGGAAGACTGTAAGCAAAGTATAGGAGGTCCGCTCGATTGTTGGACCTATACCCCGGATTTTTCCCCGTGTGATTCCATAGTGTAAGCTGTGTTTATGCATTTAATATACTCATTTTCTCTAGTATTCTTGGTCCAATTACTAGACCTAACCGAACTTGTTTATTGAATTAGCAATTATGAACCTATGAAAGAATTGTATCTTCCTCTTTCTACAAACGATTTACTATTTCAACTTTTATTTACTAACTGAGAATTCTTTTTTTCCCAAAACATATTAACTTATCTAACAATATTTAGAGTAGCGATGTTTTAATAGGATGTTTTATATCCGTTACATCTACCTTATCCTGTGGTCTAGTTAGAGAGGTAGCAGAGGGGGTAGTGGAAAGAAGTCCTCTCGGTATGCAGTTCATTTCTGACAGGGTTTTTCGATTGTAGTAACTTGTATTTTTGCTTCTTAGGTATTTAATGGCCTGATTGTGTACCTTGGTTTTAGCACTGAACTTCTTGATTCCATAGCTAAATGTGTAATCTGTGAGTCACTTTCGGTTCTTGCTGCCCAAGCCAAATGAAATCCGTGTGTTGTTTGCCGATCCTTATTCTATAGGTAAACTTGGCTGTGTGGATCATGTAGGTCCAATTGACCAACATAGAACATTTGGCGAGGCTGGATTTTATTGGCTTAGTAGACGCTCACAAACAGCGGATCAACCAGAAGAGCGGAACAGAGGGTTAATCTGGGCCAATAGGTTAATGGGTCACTCTGGGTCAGTGGTCATGCCTGGTCAGTGGGCCTCTATGGATCAGAGGATAATGCTGAGTCAAAAGGCTGGCTGGGGCATTGGGTGATGCGTCTTGGAAATCACTGGGCCATTCGATCACCCATTTCATCTCAGAAACTTTGGCGACCATTAGCGCAGGGTCTTTCGTCTGAACACAAAAGATGTAAACAGACAGAAAGGAAATCTGAAGCAACGCGATGCTTTATAGCATGCCAACAACGTCAAAATCACTCCAGTCGTAAGTAGCTGACGTAGTATTTGTCGATCAGTGTTTGTGTCTCTGGCGTACCATCACGCTTCAATTCCCGTCGGGTTCAGACATTCTGGGCAATAAACAGGGTGGTCCACAAAAAACTGACGACCCAAAATTGTCTAAATCCAAACTTTTTTGTTGGCATCCTCTAGAACCATAAAGGGCCTTTCAAAACTACCCGTTCTATTAGACATCATCTGACCCTTTAGGGTTCTGGAGGGTACTAACAAAAAACTTTGGACTTAGAAAATTGTGGGTCGTTCGTTTTTTGTGGACCACCCTGTATTAATGGGGCTCCAACTACCGCTGTTTGGCGTAAGTTGGCTTCCGGGGGGGGGGGGGATAGAATCGGGTTACATTGACGAAGAAAGTACGTATGTCAGGTGTTGGAACTGTCCTTCGTGTTAAGTTATGCTATTCACGTCAAAGTGGTGTATTATTCGATAATTTTCGAATTATGTATAGTATGTATGTATGTATGTATGTATTATGTATGTATTATGTATAGTATGTTTAGTAATGATAAAACAAACATAGCTGCGTAAAACCTATGAAATGAAAAAAAATATAGAAAAACTTAGGTAAAATTGTTGTGCTTGAGTGATAGTTTTTCAGGGAAACAAATTAATAATCTAGGTCCCACTTTGTGGCGTTAGTAGCTTGATTTTTTTGGGTTGGGGGAGTTGGAGTAGGAGAGCTCAAGCACCCCGTTGCACAGCGTCCCATAGACGACGAGCTATGCAACTATTACTATTACTATTTTTATATAAATACATGTGACAATTATTATGATGAACCAAAAAGTTTGCGTTTAAGAGTATCCCCACAAAGATTTAAATTATCCTACTAGAACTTACAATGCATATGGTACAAGAAAAAAGATTATTATACTATAACATACACATTTAACAAAATTGAAAAAATATGTTACATTTCAAAGCAAACATGAATCCACCCAAAACCAAAACTGGTATAAGAGAAGCCGCCAAGTTTCCAAAAAGGGTCTGCCTTTCAAAGTAGTGATATCATTTATCCAGGGAACGACCGCCAAGGTTAATCCTATTAGCCAAGTTAATCGCAAAGTTAAATGAAAACTAAAAGAATGCTAGTAGCGGTAGCAATCTTCAAGTTTTCATTTAACGTCCAAAGTATTATTCGGTGCGATTAACTTGGCTAATAGGATTAACCTTGGCGGCCTTTTTTTTTAAAGTAAAAAAAAAACTTAATAAAACCAACATTGCTAACAATCCATACACAAATTCTTCATGTATTCATGTAAGCAGTCTATTTATTGAACAAATATTGTATTATCCGGTATGTATTATGTGTATTATGCAATTAGCGTGGCTCACACAATTTATTACTTGTGAATTGCGAGCATTCTCAGCAATAAACTTATTATTATTATTATTACCAAACTTAAGAAATATAATAAATCGTAATGAAATGACACAAAAAAATCAGAAAATGGATCATACTAACACTTACTTCTGCTATTTAATGTAATATAATGAATATAACAGAAAAAGCACTGAAGTTTAATGGAAAATTTTATCGTAATATAATTGTATTTTTAACTTAAATTTGTATTTGTATTTGTTGTATTTACATTATGTAAATCACACACGCAAGTCTCATGTAAGACTTCGTGCATGTACAGAACAACACGTAAAATAAAGCATTATTATTATATTATTATTATTATTAACTGCACCTGCCCTTTTCACAACATGCCCTTTATGTAAAAAAAAAAAATGGCCATTTGCGCCTATATTTGCTGGTGCGACGGTGCCTGATAACGCGGCGGAAGGCCTAAAAAAGACATAAAAAAGCTTAAAAAGGCTTAAAAAAGGCCTAAAAAAGGCTCTAAAAAAGGCTTAAAAAATGCCTAAACGGTTACAAAAGGGGCAAAGAAAGTGGGTAGAAAAGGGTAAAAAGCGAGAGCTAAAAAACAGTTTCCCAGAAAAAATGTCCACTAAAACATACTGTGCCCTTTTAGAAAAAGTTGCCGCAGCACGGGTCTATTAATACTATTATAATAGGGTATTCAAAATTAGAATGCAGTATGTATCCTTCTACCTCCGTTCCATCGACGCAAAAATTGTCACCTTATGTATTTTACTCGTTTTATTTCATGACTATTTCAGTACCAGCGAGCTCCGCAGTCATGTTGAAAAATATGCGTCACAGTATCTATTAAAAATCGCTATTTAATTTAGCATCTTATTCAGTTAAGCAATCGTGAGTACATTTTTCTTGTTTGGCGGATGCTTACTCCTTAGCGCGTGATACCCTACTTTCTAATTGTTGAGTAAACTATTAGATAGGCTTGATAAGGTCAAGTTCAATTACAAACACGATACGTGCCGTGACTCTAGGCCATCGCCATTCCGTACTTCAGCACGCAATACACGATTACTCAAAAGAACTCGTATTTTAATTTAACAAAATACACGCAATATTGCCCCATTGAACTAAAGCAGGCTCTGGGAAACACGACATGAATACGGAAAATGCCATCACGCAAAAATAATGACTTTGAATGCACGCGACATGGATATTAGCTAGTTAGCAGCGCCCGTAACAGACGTGGAGATTCTAAAAATCCAATATGGTGCAGGACAAGATTTGCCAGTGAAGTGTAGGTTTCGTGGATTAATGACTAATTTTATAGATTTATGGTTTTCACAACTTATTTCGAGGATTCTTGACTAATTTTAATTTCATTCATTACGTTAAATACGTTAATTGTGTTGAGAAGGTCACTGTGCAATAATAACATCGGTAGTGCACCTAAAACAGCTAACCAGGGGTGCCTGCGAACACTCGGTACCTTCCTAAACGACCAAACAGAGGGAACCAAACGCACCACTGTTGGTGACAGTTTGGCTCATTCCCTGCTAATAGCCGTGTTGATGCGGCTTGATTGACGTCAACATCGCCGGCGATGAATCTGTTACAACTGTTACCTCGCGCATGCTCAAACCTCCACCCCAGCAAACCACTTTCCTGAGATGGTTTGCAATTTGGCATTGCTCTCGCCTGGTCACATCTATTAGCCAACCCTGGTCAAATCCATTAGCTAGGTCTGGTCGCGGTGAAGGTATGACGTATCGAATACTCTACTGAGCTTGTAGAGCTGTATTGTAGTTTAGGAAGGTATTGAACGGCTGACGCAACATCACTGCGCACGCGCGACGTCAAGTTTGGAGCCAAACTGTTTCTAACAGTGGTGCGTTCTGTTCGCTCTGTTCGGTGCTTTAGGAAGGTACTGATTGACGTAAGTTGTTGAGATAACGATAGATCGAACGATGGGAAGTATCAAGCTGAAGAGGCCCACAAATGACCGGAAGTGGCCGATATTATCCATGGAACTGTACCAGATAGAGATAAACAGCTTTTACCATTAGATTCTACGATCAAAATTAGTTAAAAGGGAAAAAAAAAAGACTGGAAGTATGAAGCCGAAGTGGCCAACAAGTGACCGGAAGTGGCCGACAAGTGAGTCCATTACCTGTGGTTTACGGTACCAGATAGAGACAAAACGGTTTTCATCGATAGATTCAAGGAACAAATATAGTAAAGGGACACCCGGTCTGCCTTATAACATTCCGCCTGCCTTATAACAGCTACACGCAGATCGCCATCCGCGCATTGCCAGGGTCAAGGTCGGCTGGGGTGGTAGCTGCGTTCCTCACAGAGAGGAACATAGCTGCTGTCTCGGTTGGCTTAGGGAATAGTACAGGCAGCAGCATCAAGTTAAAAATTGTGTCATCACAAATCGAAATGATTCCCGTATTTTAATATCACAATTTATAATTTTCTAGGTTAGTGTCTATAATTTTGCTTCGGTGATCTATTGGAATAATGAATTTTAATTTTTACCGCATTAGACTTTTAGATTTTTGACTTCATGGTAATTATTAGAAAATTAGTATATGCACACACAGACATGAAACGTCATGATTATGAAACGTCATGATTATTGGACACCAATGTGACTTGGTGACTTGGACACTAAAGTGTGGGCCTTCAAAGTATTTGTTAGGCCTATATTGGAGTACGCCAGTCTTGTTTGGTCGCCACATTTACTAACGGATGTCGACCTTCTTGAGACCGTTCAGCATAAGTTTACATGCAGTGTTCCCTCCGTCCGTAACTTATCTTCTGGTGAGAGACTACGTAAACTTGACTTGGAACCCCTTGAGTTGTGCAGGCTATATGCTAATCTTCTACTGACCTTCAAAAATTTTAGGGGCGTTCTGTCGGTGAATTTGCCTCTTTTCGAGTTAAACCCCGTTACGTCAACAAGGGGCCATTCGTTAAAGCTTCGCCATCAACTTTCCAGACTGAACTGCAGACGGCATTTTTTTGCGCTTCGGGTTGTCCCAGCATGGAATTCTCTTTCGGAGGAAACGGTCTCTGCTACCACGGTTGCCGGATTTAAAAAGGCTTTTTAAAAAAATCCGATTTTTCCGCTCTGTTGCCGCGAAATTATTAGCTTGTTCTGGTTTGGTTCTACTGTTGTTTTTTTTTCACTATTCTTTTTTTCTTTGCTGGGACTGGTGTCAGTAGTTCTTTTACCCTTCCATTTTCCCGATCACCCATTAGGGGTCGGTCTAACCTATAATATTATTATTATTATTGTTATTGTAAGCACGCAAAGCATCATATACGTGTAGGATACAGTAAATAAAGTTGGCAATTATTTAACAGAAAATCTCCTAGACGCCACATTTTAAAACGGTTTTTTATCAAGGGATTGACTGAAGGTAAGGAAATAGACCTTTGGGGTCGTACTTGATGTGGTGGAGTGGATCGAGAAAAATGACGCTGGGAGGAATATCCCTTTAAAAGGAATAAAAAACGACCGAAAGTACGAAGCCGAAGTGGCCCACAAGTGACCGGAAGTGACTGACAAGTGAGTTCATAATCAATAGAACGGTCCCAGAGGAAGACGATAGGTTTTCACCATTAGCAGCATCCAAAAGTTAGGTAACCCTTTCATGCCCGAATTAATTCTGGTAATTTTTTTTTAACTAGGTCAGTTGCAGGATTCGAACGGGCATTTGCTTGGTTTGAACATGAGGGTGCTAACCAATGGACTGTTGCTGCTCGCTTTGCTAGGGGTCCCCGGGAACCCTACATAAAGCTCGCGGCGTGCCTGAGGACTTAATTTTTGCTTAATGAAGCTGTTGCCATTTGGCTATTGCGGGCATGAAACGAGTAAAATGAATGGGAAAAAAAAAAGCCGGACGTATGAAGTGGAAGTGGACCACAAGGGGCGGAAGTGTACAGAAGATTTATTGCGACTAGGTAGTCGCTGTAGCCACTTGTTACATTATCGCAATGATTCACTGTTGGACCAACGGTGTAATTTCGCTATACAACAATTTTTTTTATACACTTAGAAGTTTAGTTTTTGATTCCAATGATGAAAGTTTGCACACGTTGCTAAGCGGCCATTTGGATAAACTAATGTTTTATTTTTGAATGTGCTATTTTTTAATTTTTTTTAATGAATTTTTTGATTATAATAACCCAGAGATCAAAGTAGCCCAGTTTTACGGTAGATATTAATTACATTCCCCTGGCATCAGGGATTCTATCCATGCTGTAGGAAAAAAAATTGTTTTTAGTATATTTGGCCCAATTTGTCTTAACCTCATCCTCGGAGGGGCCTATAGTTCCCTGATTTAAGGACAAAAGGGACCCGAATACTTTGGAGGTCTGGGGCACTCCCAGCATGAAGCCATGGTACCACCAGGCGGAAAGATCATTTTTGCTGTGTAATTCCAATCGGAAATTCGTACGATCTTTCACATGTCACAGTCGATATGAGCACGAGGCATCACAGGGTCCTTCTCTTCCCGAAAATTCCAGGTTAAGCCGAGATTATACTCATCTTCTAATACTGATTTCTCATTACTACACTCTTCTCACGCCGGATGTGTGCTCACCATTTTACCATACTAAATAAGTTTCGTGCTGCCACTTGAATCCGGGTCAACAAGTGTGCCTTGTTACGAGGATTGCTTCCTGGTGCATATTCCTTCTTCCACCACTAAAGATCATTTCTTGCTCCCGTTGGTCCACTACTTAATCTTTTTGTAGTGTGGTAACGAATACACCCCTCACCCCTCCCACTAGCAGGAGTAAACAGGCCGCTAATTTCGAGGCTGAGAATTTTCAAATGTTAAAAATCCGAAACGGCTGGCCAGTGTGACGTTCCTCATCCCAGTGCGGTGCACGAGGTATTTTATAGTATGAAATACGTACAATGTAGTGAAATTGACGGTAAAAATATTCCTATGGCCCTTAGAAGCAACGAAAATGACACGAAACTGGCGCGTCGTTGCTTTGGAACGTGAAAGATTTTTTCCATTAACACCTTTAGTTGTTTTGGAAAAAAATAAGTTAAAGATTTCACCATTTTTTTTAACCTTTCGTTGTTGAGTTTTTAAACTATTTTCTGACTGAAATCGGCAGATATTATTGGTATAAAATGTGGAAGTTTTTTTTAATAATATTTTTAATCGTTTCATACCAAATTGAGGAAAACAATTTTTTATTAATTTCAATGGTCCATTAAAATAACACAAAAATTTTCTGCCTCTGGCAGTAATTGGAGCACGTTCTGCTTTTAAAATGTGGTACTTTTTCTCAATAGCTTTGATCGTTTGGGACCAAATTGCTTAGAAGGTTTCAAGATTTTTGAGCTTTCGATGATCAAATTTTAATACATTTCTTTCTCTAACAGAATTTGGAGCATGGTGTTGCTCCCTCCCGATCCAACCCTGTCAAAGAAAATGAGTCCCACTTTTGTCAAATTAAAAAAAAAAAAAATTCAAATACACTAAGAGTAACAACTAAGTTTTCAGTACAGTTCCACAAAGGAGATGGATTGTTTGTCGTTGCAGAATATCTTGAACAAAAATCGCAGTAATTTCCACAAAAATTATAAATTTGGTAACCACGTCCGAAGGTTACAAGTAAAACCACATTATTCGTGTACCTTACTCGTAGTTTTCTTGTAGACAGTTACCACATCAATTCGGATTACCAATCGTGTATCCGAATGGTAATTAGTTTCCTGCAGTTCTAACGGGGAAAGATTAGGATGTTAATCACTCATGTGTGAAGCCCCACTCCCCCTCCTACAATTCTGATTGCATACTACTGCAGGTGCCGTTGCCAAATGTACGCTGGATGTATACGGTTCATTCTGGTGGCGGGATTTTGGGCAAAGAACTAAAAGTCCTGTGGATGAAAGTTCGTGGGACGAAAAGAACTGGGGGATAAAAGTTCGTGGGACAAAAAGTTCTGGGGATGAAAGTTCGTGGGACGAAAAGCCCTGGGGAACGAAATTTCGTGGGAAGAAAAGTGCTGGGGATGAAAGTTCGTGGGACGAAGAGTGCTGGGTTTGAAAGTTCGTGGGACGAAAACTGCTGGGGATGAAACATCGTGAGACGAAAAGTTCTGGGGATGAAACCTCGTGAGACGAAAAGTGCTGGGGGAATGATAGTTCATGGGATGAAAAGTCTTGGGGATGAAAGTTAGTGGGACGAAAAGTCTTAGGGGATGAAAGTTCATGGGACGAAAAGTTCTGGGGATGAAAGTTCGTGGGACGACAAGTTCTGGGAATAATAGTTAGTGGCCCTTGGGGATGAAAGTACGTTGGATGAAAAGTCTTGGGGATGAAAGTTCGTGGGATGAAAAGTTTTGAAGATGAAACCTCGTGGACGAAATGTTCTGGGGGATGGCAGTTCATGGGACGAAAAGTCTTGGCGATGTAAGTTAGTGGGACGAAAAGCCCTGGAGGATGAAAGTTCGGGGGACGAAAAGTGCTGGGGATGAAAGTTCGTGGACGACAAGTTCTGAGGATAATAGTTAGTGGCACGAAAAGCACTGGGGGATAAAAGTACGTGGAATAAGAAGTCTTGGAGATGAAAGTTGGTGGGATGAAAAGTCCTGGGGATGAAAGTTCTCGGGGCAAAACGTTCTGCGGATGAAGGCCTGTGACGAAACGTCCTACTGTAGAAAACATGAATGCGGTTGACTGTGTTACCCATTCCAACAGAAATCAATGCTATCCCTGTGGCACACCAGAAATGTCGTTTGAGGTGCGGGGGAAAGGAGATTAAAAATTGGGTCCGAGAATTCAGCCAAGGGATCTAGGAAGAAGAGGGTGCCCTGTATACCAACTGGGTGCACACTGCACAGGTAGCCGCGATCACTGGGATGTCAGATTCAATAGGCATCTTGGTCCCAGCTGTACATTTTTGGCTTCTTACAGACCTGGGTTCAATCCTGGTGAAGGGAAGTGTATATGTACGGGTTTTTCTCTGGTTGTTTCCCGCCCATTGTATGAGGGTTTCCTCCGGGTACTCCGGTTTCCTTCCTCATGCGGCAAAAACAACTGCAATGATGGTGGTACTTTCCACTTAACATCTGCTGCTTGGGCCTTCAAAAAGCTCCAAGATTTTTGGTTGACACCTTCTGTCCTATTCTATTTGTTTCCAGAAATTTGTGTGCTTATGAAACTTTATAAAGAAATTTTCAGAATTTTTTCATTTGTAGCAAATCCATTATTTATCTAACTAAACCCACATTTTATTCCGCTCCCACACATTTTTCCTCTTGGCGCCATTGCTCTCTTCCTCTACTCAACCCTTGATGCAATACACCTGAAGAGTTCCCTGCACGTAGAGGTATTTAAACTGATGGCTAAACAAGATAAAGAAGAGCTCAGATTAGTTGCATGCCTTTAATACGTGCAAGGTGCTCCTTTTCCAAGTAATGTCGATATTTGTTAAAATGAGGGAACATTTTTTCACACCCTATGCCGAAGTGTCCACGAGTCTCAGCCAAACCCGCTCCCACCTGTTCGTGGGTTAGTTGATCGATATTGATTACTGTCACATTAATCGACGTGGAAGAGTAATTGATATTTGCAAGGTGCGCACTCCATCACTCCGGGAAGGTGTGAGGGGATTCTTCAATATTGATAAAACTGTCAACTCCAAATGGTCCTTAAGTAACCGATCGATAATCCGTCAGACACATTTTCTGTTGTTTGCCGTGTCTAGGCAACACGACTTGAGTCCATTGTGTTCGGAAGGTAATGTAAACAGCACGGTGAGTGTACTGGCCTCGTGGGAAAACGGGAAATTTCCACGTGGAGCCTATCAAAACTAGACAAGAGACGTAATCTGCTCTCTTCAAACTTCTCTCTGAAGAATTTAGGTGTGCAGATTTGCCAGTGAAAAGTGGATGTTCCGCAGGGAAAGCAAAAAGGGGTTGATCAGGTATAGGGGTCGTATAATATCCTAGTTTAGAGGCTTGTGGTTTCCTATTTTTTTTTTCAAAAGTGATCTTATTCTTTTTCAAGCTCATTGCCAGCTCCTAAAAGAAATCGATAGGAGCTGCTGTGTTTTAATTATTTTTTACCTTTCACGAATTTGTAATAGGTAAATTATGTCTCGATGCCAATATTACTACGAATTTGGATCGTTATCTTAGTCTGATTTTTATTTAAAGTAACAAAAAAATGGCAGAGAAATTATCATTGTACTGTAAAGTTGCCATCTCTTGCTTGCTGACTTGACCGTAATTACCTAATGACTATAATTAGGGCTAATTACGTCGTTCTATTCGAACGCTTCAAAGATACATTTGCCAAGTGTGGTATGCGGGCCTTTAGCTACAATTTCCACGTGCGAGACACGTGCGTTCCTTTTACCGAAACTGTTTCCATATTTTGTAGCGAGGACTAGCCCTTATATTGAAGATGGTTTGGCGCGAAGAGAGGTCTTTCCCAACAAGAACGCAACAAGGACAGAACTCTATGCACGAACTGTCTTGTTGGACAATTTCTCGATTCATGTGCGGATTGTTAAATGTTTATTTTTGTAAATTGCGTTATGTCTAAGGAAGAAGTAAAGAAGTTTGAATTTAACAAGTCTACAGTGAACCCTTGAAATTACAGTACGCTAAAATTTTGTTGTACTGTTTAGATCTAGGTCTATTACAAAGTTCAAAATTTGGTTAAATGCCTTTATTTTCAGCTACTTTTCACCACCTTATTTTTTTACGCAAAAAAATTCCTCGTATTTCCTCTTTTATTATGTTAAAAATTCCTTATTCCCTATTTTTATGTTAAAAATTCCTTATTTCCTGTTTTTTAAGTTAAAATTTCTTCATTATTCCTATTTTTTCTTGTAAAAAAATTCCTAATTTTCTATTTATTAATGTAAAACATCAATTTCCTGGGCCACCTGGGTAAAATTGGTTTTTGTTACCTAACAAACATATATATTACCTGTCTTATTTTAGCATTTCCTTCCTATTGTGCAATTTTCCCCTTGAGCAAAGTTGTTGGCTTCCCTGCCAGGCTCGTAGCATTCCTTCTGTGCATGCTCTGGCGCAGGCCCCCTATATACGCGTTAGCCACGGACCCGGTTTCATCTTTCTTCTTCCAGTCGATACCATGGTGACACAGAGGTAAGGCTGGGCGGGTAAAGGTAATGTATATTTTTGGTTAGGCGACAAAAAACAATTTTACCCAGGCGGCCCTGGGAAATTGATGTTTTAATTGCCAATAAAAATATCCATTACCTGTCTTATTTTAGCATTCAAAAACAGACCTTGTCACCTATGGTGGAACCATGGCTACGAGCCTGCAACCCCAGAATCAACAGAATCAGTGAACCGTAAGCTGGAGACTAGGTCGGGCGATTGGCATTGGTAATGAAGCACCTGCCTGTCCCTGTGGCACAAGGCGCAAGCTCCATAGTGGTCGGAGAAAGATCGGAGAGGTTGAATAGCTCAACGCTAAATAGCACCAGTTATGTTGGCGCCCTGATCCTAGGCTGGTCCCTTACTCAGGAGGATGGGTTGAGTCTGCGGCCGATTTAAGGAGAGAAGGTGAAGGTTGATTTCGGGCCTGTTGGGATGTGGTGGCTTAAAGGCTCGGGGCTGAAGATAAATAGCTACTCATAGCTCAGATTACCACAACGATGTGGATGTGGAGCATTCTTGACAGATCGGTGTTATTCGTTGCTGATTTTGGTGTTGAGAAAGATTCATCGTAGGACGTGGTGGATGTGGAGGTACGATGGATCGTTCTACAAAGGATGATGTTAATGGTGACACTGATGAGGACAAAAGTGTTGGAGGTGGTGGTAATGTTCTCTAGTCTGGTTGAATGCTAGGATGGGAGCATAGGTTCGTGCAGACCGTGAGTGTCCAGTCGAGATGAGACGATCCGAGATTGAGTAAATGTGATGTCACATGAGACCTTATGTCTGGTCCAAGTCGATTGGATTATTTGGAGAAGAGAACAAAGAAGTCGTTTCATAAAGAATAAAATGGCTAGGTTGCATAAAGGTTAAAACACTGGGAGTTGTTGACGAAATGTGGACCAATGCAAGACATTCCCAAGGAGCCGGAATTGCATGATTGTAGATAGCCACTTGTAAGAATGGGCATTCTGATGGGCCTATAGGGACCAGTGTGGGTTAGTCCCGAGGAGCCAGAATCGCATAGTTGTGAATGCTCACTGTACGAACGGATGTGTCGGTGGACGTAGTTCCAGTCGTGACTGGCCTGTTGTGGATCTGTGAAATGCTAATTGGCTGCAGCAGATGCGGGATAGGGAGCGTTGGATGAAGTTGAGTGTTTCATTGTTTAGTTTGTAAAAGGAAAACCCACAGGCCGAGTGAAAGGGTCTGGCTGTGATGAGGCACCAAGTCAGGCCGATCGGGAACGTTTTGTGATTGTGTGAAGACAGCTGTAAGAGTCTGGCTCCTCAGCCTAGTTTAGTTGAAAAGAAAAAGTCGATGTTCAAATACCGAAGGGTCCAAAAAACAAGGGCAAAGCCTTTGGCGTTGCTACGGCAGGTTTCGCAGGGAAGTAGATGTGTTGAGTGATCGGAATACTGAGAGAACCCCGAGAGGACCGGCACAAATGCAGGGGTATCATCAAACTGCCAGACATTGTACAAGGTGAGGCTTGTAAACGAGTTGGAAGTGGTGGCGGTTTTCCAAGATCGAAGGATGTTGCAGACCGGAGATAAGGACCAATGACCAGTTCGTGGTGGTGCCGAAGTATTGTGAGAGGGCGATAAAAGAGGACTGTGGAGAGCTTATTCTAGACGGCGCGGAAGACTCTTGGGAAGCCTTGGCCTGTTGGAGCGACGAGCCAGATGTTTGATGGTCTAGAGGAGCAGGGGGTCAGGGGAGCAGGTCCTGGGCGCAATGGGGGATGCGCCAATAGCGGATGCAGACGCTTGGAATGTTGTCCATAGGGGAAGGCTATGGGCCCATTTTTGGTCCTCTATACTTGAATGATTACGAGCCCCATTATGGTGCAGAAGAGTTTGGAGCAAATTTTCCCTTGAAAATGTCTTGCACCTTGCACAGTTCTTATAGAATCATTCACAGCTACGTTGGTACTGATAGACCAGGTGAGGGTCAAAACGATTGTGAGGCACAAGAAAAGTAGGGCAGTTGTATTTCAGAAGGCAAAGTCTAAGAAAGAAGAGGAGGATCGTCATGGTACTGGGTGTGATTTGATGGGCCTGGAGAACACGGACCGCCCATGCGACAAGGCGGAGCCGCCGGTTAGATCCGCAGTTTTGGGCCATTTGTCAAGGTAGATAACCAGGCGCTAGGGCCAGGTCAGGCTCCGGGGCCAGGGGTTCGGAAGGTACCAGGTGTAGAAGGCGTGGTCCTGTGGGACACCTGGCTGATGCGACCGTGGCTGTAGAGGATGGCTGGAGAACGGAGACCGGCCCAA
This sequence comes from Lithobius niger, assembly GCA_023313725.1. NCBI lineage: Eukaryota > Metazoa > Arthropoda > Chilopoda > Lithobiomorpha > Lithobiidae > Lithobius > Lithobius niger. The sequence continues at coordinate 83,109 of JAHWFP010030757.1, forward strand.
GTGACGAGGGAAAGCCGTATGCGAAATGTGATAGACGAGGGGCCCTTTCCATGGAAGATGATGGGCAAGCAGGGGCCGAGAATCAGGCACCGGGACCAGTGGGCAGGTGCCAAGACTAGGGGCCGGGAAGGCATCAGGTGTTGTGGCAGGACCAGGCCCGTGGGACCATTGGGCGATGTGATTGTAGTTGCGTTGGATGTTATTTTTTGTTTCATTTTTATTATATTCAAGAGCTGGTCGACTTAGTCCTACTTTAGGCTGTGCTGGGAAGCCCCTCCCCTTCCTTTGTTAGCGTGATTTGGTCAAAGGAAAATGGCTGGGCGAAATGATGGTCGAGGGGACCAGGAAGGACCATTAAGGCTAGCATCTTTGTCTGTGAATATTTATACCGGGATTGTTTTGACAAGAAATGGGCCTATGAGCCCGTCTGGGTACTGTTATTTGTACGAAGGGCTGATGGATGTCTTAATGAGAGCTGGTTGTCCTGGTCCTACTAGAGGTTGGGCCAAGGCCTTCCCTTTGTTGGGACGAGGGTTGGATCCAAGGAAAGTTGATGGGCGAAACAATGGTCGAGGGGACCAGTGTCAATGCCGTGTGTGGTCCAGTGAGGCCCAGCATATGTGTATATGGAGAAGGCTGCAGCCAGAGATGGGAGCATGAATAATGCGCCCATATGTCTTGGCTGAACTTAGTCTTAGTTTGCGTCAGTCTTTGTACATTGTGTTCTTCTCGATGTTGAATCTTTGTTCTTGGCTTCTGTTTGTCGTCTACTTGTCGTTGTCTTCATGGTGAGTGTTGTGGTAATTGTATAATGAATTAGTACATAAGAACAGGCACTCATGTGCTTGCCAAAACCTGAAGGCTGTCGTACTAAATCGGCCATCAAAAAGTACTTGAATGGGACAGGGGTAATGCAGTGTTAGTCTAGATGGGACCCCTTGGGGCCGTGAAGAAAGCTGGCAGCTCCAGGCTCAGGGTACAGGAAATGAGGTGACCCTTCTTGGAAGAAGGTCGATGAGAAAACACACGTTGAATGAACGTGGGATTTGGCAGTCTAGAAATCCTAGCAATGCGGATCGACTTTCTGAAGAGCAGCACAGGCAATCGTGGATGCAGAGAAAGATAGTGTGGTCAGCCAGGCAGTTGGAACCATCGTAGCCAGTGATGATGAACTGGGCTAGGGAGACGTTGATGGGCCCGGTCCCTTCTCGAGGCACAGAAAGCAGAGAGATGCGGATGATGAAGCAGTGCGGTTCGTAACACAGTTCTACTCTTGCGAGGCAGTCAGATGCACTTCTTGAGAGGGGGTCGCCGGCTGGCTGCAGGCAATTGAAACGGTTTGCTTGAATAGAACTGGTAGCTTGACTCGAGGCTCTGGCCGCTTGCTAGGCAAGGCGTCTGAGTCGTAAGTAGACAAGGAAGAGAGGCCAGATCCTGTTCAACGAAAGGCGTCAGGCTGAAGGTGTTGCAGAAGAGGCCGTGTGGTCGGGGAAGGCCGAAGGTCTGCATCCAGGAAGCTTGTCGAAAGGCCCAGTGGGCCAGACTGAGCCAGGAGATGCAAAGGCACCCGCGAGACTACGGCAACAGGAGACTGTGGACGGTCTGTTCGACGAGACGGGGCTCCCTGAGAAATCCTCGGTGGGCGCGAATCCCGAGATATGATCGATGTAGGGTCGCCGTGAGAAGAGCAGAAAGGGCCCGGTTGTGGCTGAAAGGCACTTGTCGAAGGGCCCAGTGGGATAGCTGGGACTAGTAGAGGCGATGGCGCCCGTGTGACCAAGGCGCCAGGAGACCGGTAGCAAGAGTCAGCCGTAGTAGAAAATCGTTGTTGAGTCTATGACTATCAATGGTAGTCAGAGGTCACACATCGGCCAGAGTCCAGGCCAACATATTTAGAACGAATAGTCCGAGTTAATGGTGCCTTGGTGCTTTTCCTGTAGTATATCTAAGTCTAGGGGAGCAGACATGAACAACGACGTTCCGTGGCTGCCCAAGGAAGAAAGATGAATCCGCATCTGTGGCCAACGCTTATATAGGAAGCCTGCGCCGGCGCATGTGCAGAAGGGATTCTACGAGCCTGGCAGAGAAGCCAACAATTTTGTTCTAAGGGCAAATTGCACAATAAGAAGGGAATGCTAAAATAAGACAGGTAATGCATATTCATTAGCATTAAAAAATTCCTTATTACCTATTTTTTATCACTAAAACCTTCTATATTCCAGAGGGTTCGCACAATACACAAAACTATATTCAAGGCCTTTTCAACGTCAACTTAAAACAAATGTCAGGGCTGTTTGTACGTGGTATGTTATTTAAGTGTTAATTAATTAATTAAATTACCTATTAGGAATAAATAAAGAGCAAAGTGGAACCAACACTGACGTACGTTTATTAAATTGTTTAGGGTAGCTAAAAATATTGGAATTTTCTAAGCAAATATTCGAAAGTATCTATTACCTAATAAAATCCAGTTTTAGGCTGCCCTAAACAATTACGTAATTTATAAAAATTACTAATAATCAACAAATTCCAATTTTTTTAGCTACCTAAATAGTCCGGCAGCCGGCACAAAAACCCAAAAGAATAGTCTGCACAAAATGTTTTTTGCGCAGAGATGGTCTACAATATGTCCGTACTGCAAAACATATTGATGGTACCTTGGCACTCTTGGGAAATTGAAAACGGCGTCCAAAAATGGCGAAGGAAAGCGGTTTTTTGCTTCTAGCGTCTAAGTTCGTCCGATTGAAAATTAACCGGTTACCAATTATGTTTAGAATAAATTTTCCTCCAAAAATTTTCCATTCTTATTTTTGGTAAAATTAATCCTTCTTGCCGAAATTCGTTATTTAAGTTATTTTAGGCCGTTAACGCATTTGCATACAATTCCTGACTTTAAATAGCTGCAGTAGCCTTTATAATTCGGATAAATGGGACGTAATTACGCTTAGATGAAAGATGAAGATGTATATTTTCCAACAAGGGTAATTAAAGCGATTATATTGATTAGGCGCTAAGCTATGGAAGTTTACATACGTTGCAGCACTGTGCTTTTCGCTCTATTTTACATGTTCCAACTTTAAACTGCTGCACATCCGTTGTAATTCGGATAAATGGACGTGATTAGGCTTAGATGAAAGATGAATATGTGTATTTTCCAACAAGGGTAATTAAAACGATTTATATTAATTAGGAAGTATGCTGCGACACTTTACCTACGTTGTAGCACTGCGTTTTTT
>JAHWFP010030758.1:338-16464 GCA_023313725.1 Lithobius niger
CTTTTACTCCTTTTCTTTGTTTTGATTCTGTCATTTATTTCTGAACCATTGCATAAAATCAATTGCAGGGAATGGCTATTACTAAATGCGTGGAGAGCTATTACTGAATGGTCAAAGCGATTTTATTCACTAGAAAGGGAGGAAGACCGCCCTCTTCCCCCCAGAGAAAGACAACTTTTACCAGTTGGTTTATGGCAGAGTTTATGTCCTAATGCCGTTACACGATGGGGCTTTGTTTGTCGGGACATGCCACCCTCATATTTTCGTCCCCATCGTCCTAGCACTTATCCACTTGATTCCAGGGGCCTGTCTTGCGCCCGATGTCCTTGTTTCCTCGGGCGCGTTTGTTGCTGGCGCTTTCCGCCAGGCTGGGTCTCTGGAAGCAATCACTGTAATATTTGTGGCATCTTTTATTATATTAGAATTAGGTGTACAAATTTCAAGATTATATCATAAAAACTTATATGAAAGTCTTTCGCAGATAACAGGACCTATTTATGTCTGCTCTTAAAGCATTATGCCAGAGTAGGAATTTGTACATTAGGACCGATTATGCTGTAGGACTAAAGGATTTAAGGAAAACATTCGATTAACACTAATAAACGAAAACTATGAGTCGTGCCAATCTTAAGCTTTCATCATTATAAAAAGCCCAGGCGGGTACTGGAATTTTCCTCGAAATTGCAACAAATTTCATCAAATTTTCGTGTCACAACATAGGATTCGTCGTCGGAATGACACCCATAAAAGATGGCGTCAGCAACTGGATAAATATTTTTCCATCGTTTAGGACTGCCATATATTTTTATAGGCAAACATTCGATCACACCAATCATCGAAAGCTATAAGTCGTGCCAGCCATAAGCCTGCCTTCACTTGTTCATCATAAAACAAAAAAAGTCCACAGTTTCTGTGTGTCAATTCAGCCGTTGATTCTGATGTTGTGAAACAAAAAATATGATGAAATGTATTGCAATTTCGAGGAAAATTCCGTTACCCACTGAACCCTTTTTGTTTTATTCTATACCCGCTTCGTCTCGTCAATTGATTTGTTCAATGATCCATTGCTTAATCGACATCCCAATACAGGAGTGAATAAATGCCACACATGTTGTAATCTCACTATGTGCTCCAGCGATTGCACAAGGCAGTCTGGGAGTGAAGTAGCAGGTTTCAACTCCTGGCTCCAGGCCATTTGATTTAATAACGCCGGAATCTTATTTTACCAAACAGTGCTAAGAGGCACGTTCGAGAACTGGAGCCTAGAGTCAGGAGGCAAGACCCGCAATTCCTACTCCAGTCGGCCTTGGCTCGAGAAACAAAACGCCTTCCCCGTTTTCGGTTCGTTTCAAGGCTTGCTCTTGCGAACAGACACATGCTTTGACTTTATGCAGCACAAGGGACATTTTTCACACATGTTTATAATGTAAAAACCTACACAGGTTAGCTTTTAACGTAGGTTTTCCACAAAACTATAAACGGACTAGTTCGACAACTGGCGACGAGGGGTCAGGAATCAGTAGTACGAACGGTGGACCAGGGGATGGAATTGTGACAGAGGCTGTTTCTGCTAATCTATATACTGTACTTATTTCTCGGCACGCTGAGAAAAAAAATTAAATTTGGTGAATCGGGCCTCGACCCATAGACATGCGCCCTATTACAACAGCTAACTTATAATCTAACTCAGATTAACTCAGGCTAACCACAGCTGAAACAACATCGAAACAACACAACGCATGAAAGCAACAACCACTGTGTACAAGTAACCGTTAGGTTTGCCCAAGTTTTCGATCGTGTCTTGGTGCTGCGTATTATCCACCAATTTGCTCCAGTTTTGCACAAGACGCCGGTAACAACGTAGAATCCTAACGATGGCCACAAATGATGAAAACAATGCCTTCCAAATAGCTTCAATAATACTGGCTTAAAATAGCCAGGCTGGTTGTTAGAGCCAAGTTGAATAGTCTCAACTAGTTGTTCCCTGGTACGCCGTTCTAGCCATTCACGCTGATTCAACTCGGCTCTAATAGTCAGCATTATTGAAGCGTTCTCATTATCGGCCTTCGCCCTTTTTCTTTGCTACTGTTCCAAGAATGGACCCGCTTCCCCCTCTTGCTGATTGTTCCAGGGTACAGCTGATTAGCCAGCATTAGCCAGCATTAGCCAGCATTAGCCAGCATTATTGAAGCTTTCTTTGTTTAATCATGATTCCTCAGTATGTAGGAAGTTGTGGGCGGCGCTGTGTCGTAGCCAGGTTTTTTTTTGCGTTGGGTTCGCGGCCATGCAGGCTCACATGGGAATGTTCTTGCAGATGGCCGGGCGAAGGCGGGTGCTGTTACTGACGATGTAGAGTCCCGCCGTGTTCACTTGTCTGTTCGGTCGAGGCGTCCCATGATCACTGGGTGGTGCAATGGATCTGTGGACCACTGAGTGGCGCGTGTCGACGGCGGGACGCGATCTCTTCCAGATTCATCCGGTTTGCAGTCGTCCGGTTCATCAGTCCTTGACAGATTTCCGGTGCTGGCTGCTAGGTTCCTCTCGCGTCTACGTACCGGAAACTCCCTTCTCGGGGCTCATCGCCATCGCCTTGTGTCCGGTGCGTCTGGTGGATCTCACACCAGAACACTTTGTGCTTCTCTGTCCGGTCTTCCGTGTGCAGCGGGTGGATCTGGCTCGCTACTTCCATGCCGGCCAATCTCTGGATGGTCTCCTGTCCTTGACTGATGTTCGCGCGTCTTCAAGCAGACTGTCGGTTGTAGCACGTTTTGTTCGGAATCCTGGGATACGTTTGTAGTATAGGTCTAACGCTGTCACCTTCTCTCTCTACCTCTGCACCGAGCCCACGTTCTGTGTGATCTGGTCCTGGAATTATGATCGTTTTGGAACTGATTGGTATTGGTTCTGGTATTTGGATGTTCGTGTTCTGATGGTGCCTTGATTTGGTTATAGTATACTTCTTGATGTGTTTCGCAGTGCTGTTTATAGTGTGGTTGTATGTAGTTAGTCGCAGAATGCGTGGTCCAGGACCAATTTGCTGCGTAATAAATCTTTCATTCATTCATTCAGTAAGTCTACATGATGTAGTTTTGTAGAGTGGGCGCATAACTACAGGTTGTGGCCCAAATAAAAACATTAAATTACTCAATAAGTCTGCTCATAAGCAATATATAAGTTGATTAAGTAACAATTACTGCATGCGCGATCGTTGTTGCGGGCTTGGTATCAAGACGGAGAAACAGGCAATGCAGCCACACTGTAAATAAAAGTGACAACCTCCATAGAAAACGCGACTCACTTTCGTAACAAGACAAAATACCGTGTTCCCCGTGGGGATTCAAACCACGCTTTTTTTTTTGGGGGGGGGGGGGGCGGGCAGATCGCATTTTCATTTCATGCTGCCCAGTACAGTTATTCGTTCGCTCACGCGTAGATGATCTGCATGGGTACAGCTAGTATTAGCTTACTCCTGCCTCGACGTTTTGCTGCCATTTCCATCCACTGTGCACACTTGTCAGAAAGCCGGCACATGGAAGTGTGACTGTCATCCAACTCTTCACAAACACCCAAATCGACCCACCCCATCCATCATCGCACTACACTGGGAAGAAGAAAAAAATAATGAAACCGTAAATTACAAGTACGAAGAACTGGTAATTTGTTGCCGGTTCGTCGTACCGTAAAATCACGGTCCACATCGTTAAAATGGGTCATCCATGAGGAAACGAGTCTTGCTAAATCCTTTCCTCGGGGTGTTCTTAGCTGAGATTACACACAGAAACGTGACGCAAAAATAGAAACGGGCCGCGAACATCATACCTGATTGATGATCAAACAGTAAAATTAATGAAAGGCGCTAAAATATATAGCAGAAAATAATGCAATACTGATCAAAATATGCGATAACTAAAGCAACAACAACAAAAAAAAGGAAGAATTCTGGCGTCGGCTATAGAAACATTCTTCATTCGCTGGTCAATACTACGGCGTATTTACGCAACGATAATTTTCACGCTCATTCAGTGCTTTCACCTGTAACTTACAGTATTTCCCTATAATGAAAGGGGCGAACCCAACCAGAAGCTCTATCGAAAAAACAATCAGTTTTTTTTCCTTATAATCACTATTATAATCACTGGAACTTGCGCTGAATGTCTTTATTGTTAAATTGGCTCACGTTAATATAATAATAATAATATTTGTTGCGATAGCAACGGGTCTGGCAAGGACTGGGGAGTCACTAACAGCCAGCCACAATTACATGTAAATACAGAGAACATAAAACGGCCGAGGAATGATGATGGTAAGAGGTTTGGGAACACGAATGCCTTACCACCAAGGTTAGACCTGCCTGGGACTCAAAGGCCCCCGATGGTATCGCCAAACGTGCAGGACATGGGAAGGGTGTGAAAAGTGTTAAAAGGCCCAAATTGATGCTGTACAATTAAAACGTATAAACAGTGCTAAAAAATTGTATGCTACGGTGAATACTAAAAATTAAAACACCCAGATAGTGGGATTTGTCATTACTTAAAAACAACAATAAATAAAAAACAAATATACAGTAAAATTAATAAAATGTGTACTACTTCGTTGTCCAGAGAAGTCTGAGAAGCTTTTTAGTTTTTGCTTTCCCAGTCAACTTTCGTGAATTTCTGGCAAAATTATCCTTCTTCATTGCGAGATAACCTCAGCGGTTGAAAAGGATTTTAATCTCAACATTCGCTTTTCTTCAGTCACTTATTTTCACGTAAGGCCACTAACAATTAATTAAGTGGTTCTCGGGAGCGGTACTAAAAAAAAAACAATTGACACGAGAGGGCGGTGGTTTTTTTTTTACGTTTTATTGGTGATTTTTCAGATGCGGGCGATGGCTTTTTTTTTTTTTTTTTACCAAACTAAACGAAATCGGCTTACATTTTGTTGTCGAATGCAATATCTATGTTTTAATGTCATGGTCAGCGTGCAAAAGTTGCACCTTTGATAAAAGCCATTCTTTATTATCCAAGTTTTTAGTTGTGACACGCCTCTGAACGATCGTTCGATTCGTTTCTAGACGTTCACGTGAATGAAGCAAAGAGCTCATGTGGTCATCGGCTGCAGGTAATGTATGGTGAAAGTGCTGATGCGTAATCGATATTTTTTTTTAGGCAATGTCATAAAAAAAAACCCATGCGTACGTTCCTGAGAACCACTTAATTATTCTTTGGTGGCCTAATCCTTGACTTTATGAAACTGAGCTGTGTTTGGTAGACAATTGTTGAGATATTGGTTTAAAATCACCACACGAAACCCACACATCAAACTTGATTTGTATCCAGTTTGGGGAAGGATTGAATGAAGAATGAAAGAGGCGGACAGAATCAACGCTCGGCGGAACGAAAACTCGGTTCGACGACAGCCAGTTACAGACGAAACGATCTCGCTTTACGAGCATCAACCTTTTTCTTCCCCCCCCCCCCCTTTTTAACCTCAAACAATTTTCACACGACCGACCTTTGCTCCTAGGCCAAAGATTTGCCCAACTGTGAGCCACAAAGGAGTGAAGAGCTTGGGCCGGGCTGATTAATAGTCGGACACGTTTCATCTTTTGGCCACTAGAGGGCCGCACGAGCGCCACGGCGCGGCGAATTCGATTAGTTAATTCGCGCTGACTTTGCAGCTCCGAAGCGGGAGCGCACGCAAACACAGAGCGCTGCTGCTGCTGAAGCATGGTGCCAGGGTGGCAGGTTCTCTACTCAGGGTCCTTTTTTTTTTTTTATTTTAAGCTCAAAACGGAAAGAGAAAAACTACCTTCTCGCAAGTTTTGTGAGAAGGAATTACGAATGTTCTGCTAAGGGACGCGACGTGGATGATGGGCAATTGCAACTGTCCGATTTTCTGGTTTTGTATTCTTGCAACGTGCCACAAGGTTGGCAAATAATAAAATAATCTACCCTTCAGATTTCTTAAAAAGTGTTGTGTTGAGAACTGTTTATCTGGCCTGGGAGTAATTTCGGAATAGTGGTGGCAGCACCGTAACTACTATGAGGCAGAGAAGGCCACCGCCTCCCCCTCCCCCGGGCTGGGGGGGGGGGGGCGTACTTCATTGGCCTCAATTTAATTTGTTTTAAAGTTATTGCTCCGTGAAAGTTGTGTCTTGTGTGGCAAAAACTTTAATAATTTTATTTATTTTCTCTTTAATGGGGGGGGAGGGGGGGCTTCACTGGGCCCTCGTATTATGTGGCAAAACTGAATTTTTTTAATGTAGGGGGGTTCCCCTGGGCTCTTCGTTTGTGTGGGAAAAACTGCATTTATCTTAAGAGCGGGGACGGCGGCCTCCAATGGCCTTTGGCTTACGTGTCAAAACTGCATTTTTTTGTGTGTGTGAAGGGGAGCCTCCATTAAGCTCTCGTCTTTTGTGGCATAAACTGCATTTTTTTGGATAAGGGGGCTCTCTACTGGGCTCCAGCCTCCGGGCCCCTCCGTTTTGAGGTTACGTCTCTGAGAAGTGAGCGTGGGAAGGGGTACTTGGAATTTGAAACCAACGGGTCACACAGATTCCACCAGTGGCGTAAATAACGGGGGGGGGGGGGGACCGGGGGTCCCAGAACGAGCCAAAGGGGCGTCAAAAGTCATTGGAAATATCTGTTTATTCGTTATTCGTTATTCTTCAAAACTATTTTTTTCCCCATAGAGCCATCCACTAAGCAATGCAAATATTTCTTCAGTGAATGTAAATTGGTTGCAACAAATTATCAGTGATACCAGAGTTCAAGAACAATAAATACAGTCGTCAGGGGTCCTGCGTCACTAATTCAATTTAAATCCACTCGCAAAATTTTTCAACGAGCCAATCACTCGCCAGTCTCAATGGTAAACCCACTTTTTGGAGTTGTGGGTTTTGAGCTTGCTACATAGCACGGCCTGTATTGTGGATGCGCTAATCATGGTGTTTGTACTGTCTAGATTACATGCCTAAGTGCTCCTCCCCTGCTTGAAAAAAGAAAACATATCAGCTAAGTAATTTAAAACATGCCCCCCAATCTGGCGTCATTCTTGTGCATGCTGAAGGGGACCGAATGGGGGCGTAAAAGAGGGCTGAGTAGGGGCGTAAAAATGTGTAATTTGCCCCCCAGAGAGAAAAAATTTACGCCACTGGATTCCATATCCCGTCCTAAAACAGGCTCGCGACGACTTCTTCAAAGTCAGGATTAGATTCAAACTTCGTAAACTGACATAAACATGCAGCACATTCTTGTTAAGTGTTCCTACGTAAAATTCACCATAAACACTTCAGTCGAATTTGCTCACCAAGGGAACGTACCGTCACGTGGAAAGTATACGGCGCCACTGTTTTGCCTGACAGCGCTGCACGACCAGCGTCATAGGGACTACCATTTAAAGTGCTCATGCATCGAAGGATTTTCGAAAGTCGAAAACATGAGTAGGCTATATTGTTAAAAATTCGTTCTAAATTATCTTCTTCTTACATTAAAAACTAAAGCCTCATAGCAGAAACGAAGCAACAACGACCCCCGAAAAGGGAACCCCAACAACGAAAACGGGCGAATGTGTCCATTCTTTGGCTAGAAGTTGAAACTGGTACGTTGTCGCCGTGAAAAGAAGTTGAAATTGGCACATTGTTGCCTCGAAGAACAATTTGCTCTGCGCGTTCATCGCAGAGGCATGTCTTAAATGCATGAAGGACAGTTATTTTTCACACGGGACGGATTGCCCAAGCCACAGCGATAAACTGGGAGTGGGGAGGAGGTCCTGAACGGCAAATGCCCGTGTGTGGGGCAGTGCGTCTGTTAGCTCTCCTCTTGGCGTGCTAATGCTAAAAAATAAAGATATTGGGAGGCTGGGGGGCATTGCGTCTGTTTCCATTAAGCATATGATTACCCATTAAACTGAACATAGAAGATAACTTTTGGTTGTTGTTTGGGATGGGCACCAAATCAGTTTTGGTGAGATGATGGGACGAAAGGGGGGAATAGGAGGAAACGAGGGGGGGGGGGCGAGAGGGCACGTACGGGACGGGAGGAAATGGAGAGCACTACAACAGGTCTATTATCAAACAATAGATATCTAACATGGTGGTATCCATACTCAAGGTAAGACACCATGGGAGTAAAGATGGGTTGGCAGAGAGATTCGATTTATGGTTTTTACCCACTACTCCGGCAAAACTGTACTAAGCAAGAACCAGAGACGTCAGGAAGGATACAAGTTGGAGGGGTATAAACCAGAAATTTACCGATATAATTTTCCATCTAGCCATAAATTTAAGTAATTTTCCCAACTGATTTGCCGACTGACCAAAAATCTATATTAACATATTGCTTAGGAGCAGACTTAGCTCAGAAGCAGACTTAGCTCAGGAGCAGACTTAGCTCAGGAGCAGACTTATTGATGTGAGCAGACTTGATGGAGGCTTTGGTTAAAGGGTTAAAGGGTTTAACGAGCGTTAACCACTCCTGGTCATCTGCCCGACGCCCTAAGGCCCTATGTCTGCAACAGCCAGATTCCCAGGTGGTCACCCACCCAAGTACGAAGGAGGCTTTGGTACGAAGGATTAAACAAACAAAGCTTCAACAATCAGCAAAAGGGCGAGCAGGCTCATTCTTGCCACGGTAGCAAAGAAAAAGGGCGAGCGACCGACAATGAGAATGGATATGCGCTCTAACAATTAGAAACAAACACTATTGCTTCAATAATGCTGACTATTACAGCCGAGTTGAATGGGCGGGAATCAGCTAGATCAGCGTATGTTACGCCGGGGAACAACTAGTTATGTAAATTTGCCGACTGGACAAACTTTGGGGGTGGGGGGGACCCCCTCCATAAAAACGTCCCTGACAAGAACCAATTTGTGTTTCACTTTGATTAAATATCAGAATGTCCAAGTGGGAATGGAATAGTGTTCCCACTAAGTCAGGCTGACATTAACTGGACATTCCTGCTCACTACTCGTGCCATCATGCACAACATTTCCACAGATTTAAGTGAATGTAGCAAAAACTTATCATACTAGAGAACAAAACACAAAAATGAACGCATTTGCAGCATTTCCATTCATTTAAAGCAATGTTGCAAAACCGAGTAGTACAGGAAAGCCAACTTGAAGGCAAGCACCTTTAAGACAAGAGGGAAATGCTAATTTGTAGAGTCAACATTTTAAAAAAGTAGACATAATTTCTTTCGTTATTGACATCAAGCCCACCCTTCTGTAATTACAGTAAATACGCTTATTAACCACCCAAGCAAAGCTACCACCATTCCTCTCCCACCCCAACCCCCACAAAAACGCCTTTAAAGTCAAAATCGTACAATAGCCAACTTATCCCACCCATTAAATTGTTGTTTTCTGCTACAAAATTACCAAAAGATTACAGTTAATGAGGCTACCTTTTTATCCCCATAAATAGCCATTTTTTTTCCATGCAAAAATGAACTAAACACCTCATAAATTTAACGAAATCTACTTTTAATTCAACGAGAATCATGGAAACATGCTTACGTCAGCATGGAAAAATTGGCAATTAGGCACCATTCATAAAGTACGTCACGCTGTGAGGGGAGGGGGAGGGTCAGCCCAGTGTGACAAAACGTGACATTGGGGAGGAGGGCGGGGCGTTGTCAAAAATGTGACGTCACACTTTTACATTTTTATAACCTTTATTATTTGTGTAAGAAAAAATTTTAATATTCTGACTACATACTGTAAATGATGCGGTACGGAGTTAGAAAAGTAAGGGGCTGTAAAACTACTTCCGTTTGAACCTGTAATTCTTTTAAAAAATGGAATACAAAGGAACTCTCATTTCGAATGTTAGGTTGGGAAAGGCAAGAATTGAAGGTTTTCTCTTTTACCCGTTTTTTTTCCATCCACAATACGAGCTGTTGCTAGAGCCCAGGTGGTCTGAAATGGTGGAATGATACTGAGACAAGCCTCAGTACATTCCCAAGCTGAACAGCGACCAGCCAATTCTAACGATGCTTTCCTAAAGTGTGTGTTGACTCATAGAAGTCACAATCTGACGTCGTAGCATTGGCTGTAGGAAGCTTTGGGTCCAATGCTTCACAGAGGTGTACTACAGTATCGGCCGGATCTTTAAAAAAAAGAGCCTATGTGACTAGGTTGTACAGTATTGCCAATGAAATCACTGACGATTCGGCTGATTTGTACTCTTGCTTCTTTCTGTAGTTACTTCCCGAAAGAATGCCAACTGTGATGCTGTTTCTCTTTTCCTTTTAAAAGTTGGTGCATGGCGGAGTTACAAGTTAAAAACGTGATAAGATTTTAAGTATTTCCTAGCAAATTTTCGCCCCGACGTAACCTTAGCAGTTGAAAAGGAAGTTAATTCTGCTATTTCCCTTTCCTTTTCCATTATTTGTAGCTGGTCATTTTTAACTCATGACTTATGGCAGAAAAATTATCTGTTTTTAAAAATTCTGTGCAGGCCTAATAAAATTGCATTTTCAGAAAAAATTGGGTTGGAGGGGGGGAGGTGAGATCGGTGTGACATACTTTTTAAGGGGGATATGAGTACGCGTGACAAAATGTGACATGGGGGGGAGGGAGGGGGTCAAAATTGGCGTGACATACTTTACGAACGGTCCCTTAGGCTTATGCAATGACCTCGTCTATGAACTGGATTCAGTCTAGCAAAAGCGCAATGCCTTTTTTATCATTAATTCGCAGACCTAGTTTGTTCGATCGTCGCTCTTTCAAAACCTAACAGTAGTTCAGTTAAAACGAATTTCCAACCACACAAACCTTCGTAACAGCCAACGCGATTGACGATCGGGGAGAATGTGGTGTAAAGTTGACATCAATTTCAATCTGTCCTGGCGAGAGTAATTGCAGCATATATCACTCTCTCCAGGAAGAATGGAAAAGGATAGCAACTTCGAGAAATGGGTACGAACACATAGTTCCATTCACGCATCTTGAATGGTCGCATACTGCTGACTTTTCCTTTGAGTTAACATTCTCCATGCACAGAAATAAGGTTAGAAATGCATTATTCTTTTTGTACCACACTCCCAGTGTTTTTTTTTACCGAATTTACTATAACAAGCCATGAGCGGTGACTTACGGTAATAAGAGAATTTAAAAAAACAAATCCAGTCAAAAACAATGCACAATACAAATTAATGAGGTACTGTCTAGCCTACTGCACGACATACAGTAGTAGTTCCCATTATGGATAGCTTGAAATAAAAAAAAACTCAAAAACTTTTGCATCAGTGTCAACAAACCTTCATCTTGACATAATCAAAGGTAAGGGATATGAGTGGTTTAGTTTTTTAGTTTATACTTTTAACATTTTAATAAATGGACCATAATAAATATGTTCAGAAATAAGTGTAGTACATTTTTTTCTGTGTGCTGCTTATCCACGACCTCTAATTGTCCGTGCGTGATTTTCCCTCGCCACAAATTATTAAATGGGAGAGATGAAAACTCATCTGCCAACATCGCACACATTTATTAGACAAAAAAGGGCATTAAATTATGGCTTACTGATACCAGTCGTATGATAGTGTGTGGCATTATCAAAAAAAAATTCCCTTGAACTTAATGTAAAAGTATAAAACAGCCGATCTCATTTTTTAGTTGTTTTTACTTTTATGATTTCACAATAGCAGTCCTGGACTGCGTGATCGAAATTGGACATTCGTAAAATGAATTTGTAAATACTGTGCGGCGAATTACTTTTAATTGTGGATGTCATGATGTAAACAAACACGCGAAATCTTGGAAGTCAGTTGGAAATCTTTGTGCTGCAAATTTTCAATGAATCAGCTAGTTCACAAGAGTCTACGCATTTTCTTCTTCAGGCCTACTCAGAATTTCAATATTCAACTATCCTGGAATGTAGATTATGTAGATTCCACGTTGTTTATCAGGCTTACTTTGTGCTGTACTTATTTGTTCAATTCGAACACGGATGCCACGCATGACTGTTTCGAATTGAGCCGAGTACAATGCAAAGCCATTGCAAAATATACGCTTTTTCAGATTAAAATCACTAAAATCCTCTAGAGGTGAATCTTCAACAAACCATGAAAAAAGATGTTGACTTCGTTTGTCTTCTTCAGGCCCTACTTGAAGGAAGATTGTTTTGTTTATTTACATCGGCTTTTCCGTGCATTGCTGTCTTGGACTTTTAAAACTTCGCTCGCGACCACTGATCTTTAACAACATGTGTGAGAGCTTAGCTCGATATGGCTCTACATTTACTTGCTATATATGCATTCATGGATTTGAGGGTGAATGAGATGCCTAATAGTTGGACAAGCTGGTGGTGGCTGGATGTTCATTAAGTGGAAAATTAAGATTTTATAAGTACTGTATGGTGATGGATTCAAGATCCTTCAGATATTTATCCCTGCCAGAATTTGTCACTATCATTGTGGTTGCACGATTCCAGTCAACGGAGTGCTGTGTGGATGCTTGATGGGCTGCTATATCATTGGCTTGGTCCAAGTCTCTTGTGCAGGAGATATGGACAAGCATTTGGATGTTAATTTAACGTCTGGTTTCACCGACATAAATTGCATTGCACTGTCCGCATGGGATCAGATATATTCCAAACTGTGTTTTGGGGCAATCAGGTGCCATGTCTGCACGGTTTAGTGGTTTTGCTTCCTGAGTGGCTTTTGGACCACTGGCAGCTGGTAAGTCTTTGTTTTTATTCTTATTGTACTTTTGTTCTTCGGCTTTTCTCGTTTTGACCCCTCGTTTCCTATTGGCATGTGGGACCCTGAGTGTCATTTTCACGAAGATTACACTTTTCAGACTATTTCTTGTTCAGTGTGGCCTTTGGATCCTCACGCAGTGGGTTAGTTTTGGTAACTTTCTTCCCTAATTATAACAACGGTTAAAACAATGTAAAACAATGTAACTCCGGAATGGCTCGACCAATTGAAAAAGTGGTCTCTGTGAAGATGAAGCCCATGGAAATTTCTGACTTAGATCATGTTTCAGATTTTAGGTAGGTGCAGTAGTTTTTTTTGAAACCGTGTCACACAAGAACAACAACAACAACAAGTGAACAGTTTTCACATTTACGTGTGGCTCCCTACGTTTATTATTGCACGGAATTTCATAAAAGTTGGCAAAAATATACCTTCCATACCTATCTGCTATCTGGCCAAGTTTGGTCGAAATGTATTGATTAGGAACGGAGAAATTAATAGTTGTAGTTTTGCTGGAAAGAGGACTTCAATCATATATATACGATTACAAACAAAAACGTCAAGTGTGCCGTAAAAAAGAGAGTTATATGATTGGATTTTCACTTGTTAAAATGAACATGAATAAATATTGATGATTTTTAAATGAAATAATAAAATGTACAATTGAGCAAATTACATCTGTTTAGGGTGTTGTGATTTATGTTTTAAATAATTATATAATTGGTAAAGCACAACAGCACCCAAACAGATGGAATTTTCTCAATTGTACATTTTATTATTTCAATTAAAAATCATCAATGCTTATCTGTGTTCATTATAACAAGTGAAAATTCAATCATATAACACTCTTTTTTATGGCACACTTGACGTTTTTGTTTGTAATCCGTGTACCTTTTTTACAGCTATGGCGTCGCGCTACAAAGCTTATGCTTGCAGTCGATTGTTGCTGGTCAATTTGAAAAAATTCAACTCAGCTCTGAAAGCCTGCATCTGCGAAATAAATACGCCATTCTATCGTTTCTAGCTGCCAATTTCGATGCCTGGCCACGAAATTCACAATGTAGCTTAGTTTAGCTTAAATCTATATCGTTTAGCCGAAACACGGATTCTTTTACATACATTTATTAAGAGCCATGGCCCAAAGCCGTATGCCCTGCAAAACTAAATATACTAAATACAGCAAATACACCGAAAACTTACGAGCCACTCTACGCACGAAACAGGACACATCACATCATTTTGCCCTTCAACAATCGACTTTTTAGCAAAGACATAACACGTGCATGAAGAATGGATGTGGAGTTTGCAGAGTGGCATTGTTCCCTAATCACAATGGTTAAAACAATGTAAAACAATCAAAATGATCGTTCAGGGACCTGTAACTCAGAAATGGCTCGACCAATCGAAAAAGTGGTCTCTGTGAGGATGAAGCCCAGGGAAATTTCTGGCCTAGATCATGTTTCAGAATTTAGGTAGGTGCAGTAGTTTTTTCTGAAACCATGTCACACAAGAACAAGAACAACAACAACACCAACAAAAAGTGACCAGTTTTCAAATGTCCGTGTGGCTCCGTACGTTTACTCTTGCACGGAATTGCATAAAACTTGGTATAAATTTGGGAAAAGTTGATATCTACTATCTGGCCAAGTTTGGGCAAAATATATTGAAACGGAGAAATTAACAGTTTTAGTTTTGCTGGAGAGAGGACTTCAATCATATATAAACGGCGAGCCGTGTATGATAAACCAAAGTCTCACAGCAGAAATGAAGCAACGACCCCCAACCGGAAACCCCTACAATAAAACCGGGCGAGTGGTCAATCTCGAAGTTGCCTTTAAAAGAAGTTGAAATTGGCACATTGTTGCTTCGAATAACAATTTGCTCTGCGTGGTCATCACAGAGGCATGTCTTAAATGACGTCATGCATGAAGGACAGTTATTTTTCACACGGTACGGATTGCTCAAGCCAAAGCGATAAATTGGGAGTGAGGAGGAGGGCCTGAACGGCAAATCCCCGCGTGTGGGGCAGTGCGTCTGTTAGCTCTTCTCTTGGCATTCTAATGCTTGAAAATAAAGAGATTGGGAGGGTGGGGGCATTGCGTCTGTTACCATTAAGCATATAATTACCCATTAACAGAACTAAAAGGTAATTTTTGGTTGTTGTTTGGGATGGGGACCAAATCAGTTTAAGGGAAATGATGGGACAAAAGGGGAAAAGGTGAGGGAGAAGTTGGGAGGAAAAGGGAAACTTATACGAAGAAAAATTGCCTGTCACAGTCAACGCTCAGGCAACAGTGTTAAATGACGTCATGCACGGAGGACAGTTATTTTTCACACGATACGGATCGGTCAATCCAAAGCGATAAACTGGGAGTTGGGGGTTCCTCAACGGGGAATGCCCATGTGTGGCGCAGTGCTTGTTAGCCCTGCTCTTTAGAAAATAGATACATTGGGAGGGAGGGGGGGGGGGGAGAAGCGCGTCGGTTACTATTACCATATGATTACGCATTAATTGAACCTAAAAGTACTTTTATGGGTTGTTTGGGATGGAGACCACAGCAACAATTTCATTTGCCTAAATCTCGCAAAAGGGGGAAGGGCAGTATTTAATTCAACTCCCCAACCATATTCAACTACGTGTAGCACAGGGGAGAAAGGGAAGTGGAGGGACGGGTAGGTGTATAGGAGGGGAACGAAGAAGGGAGGGAAAGGATGGGAGAAAAGCGGGTAGGAAGATGGGAGGCAGAGGATTGGAGGAAAGGGAGAGTAGTACACGAAAAAAAATGCCCGTCGCTATGTACATTCAGGCAACACTAAGCAAAAACTGGGCAACAACCATGGGCGAAACAAAACCCCGGGCGAAGCCGGGTACTACTGCTAGTCAGGTATAAGATTGTTTCAGTTAAAGACACAGTCTGCTAGCGAGCCGCCATCCAACATCAATTAAAGCTCTAACAACAATTAAATCTTATCTACTTCGTGGCGTCACTTGTGTGTCTAAGATTTCAAACATACGCCAATTCCCCCATTTGGTAATCTTAGCTACTAAAAACTTAAGGAGTACAACACGCTACTCTGAACTTCCAAATGGGCCACTGCAGAGCGAGCAGTGTTCTCCGCCAGAAATAGGGCGCCACCTGATGGTGGATGCGAGCAAATCTAATCCGATTGGACGATGCGCGCGAAGGGAAAAAAAAACGATTCCAAGTGGAAGAGCCGACGGAGCATGAAGCCACGTGAAGAGGCACGTAACTTCCACCCACCCCGAACCTAGCCATCCTTACAGCTCCACAAACTCCAACCGCCAGCCCATTCCCCTGAGAAAGAAGGACTGGCACCAAAACCAAGTTAAGTTGGTTTCTTCCCCTACTACCTCTGAGAAGGTCCTGCTCTCCTGTCCATGGACCTCCTTGGGGAAGTCCATCCGTTGAAGAAC
>JAHWFP010030759.1:1153-18582 GCA_023313725.1 Lithobius niger
GGGTGTTCCATGGCTGGTTCGATGTGTACTCCTAAGAATGACTTGTGCATCAAAATTTAAGCTTTTAGATCGGTTTGTAAAAATTTGTGGGTCAAGGCTCAGTGAGGGGGCACAGGGGGGTGCCGGGGCCCCTTTGGGGGGTATTTCTTCAGGGTTTCATGGCTGATTCGATTTATGCTGCTAAGAATGACTTGTGCACCAAATTTCATGTGTTTAGCTTGATCTGTAAGAATTTGTTGCCGAAGCCCATGGGAGGGGGCTCAGGGAAGGGAGGCGGGTGCTGGGGACGGAAGCGCGGAAGGCACTTGGGGTATTTCATGTGGAGCCCATGGCTGGTTCTATTTTTACTGTTAAGAAAGACTTGTCTACCAAATATCATGTTTTTAGCTCGAGTTGCTAAAATTTGTTACTCCATTTAATGATTTCTGCCCAGTGCTCTGCAATAATAATTGCTCTGCGGGCAAGAATACTGCAGTCACATCAGAATCGTGTTCAAAAGGCTCTGGTAGGTGTTAATACTTACATTTTAAGCTATACAAATTGAAAATCGTTTCATTGGTTCAATCTCTAGGTGAGAGCAAATGTTCTAGCCCATTTGGCTTTCCGTGTCAAGAATATTGTAGTTAAATTAAAATAGCCTGCGAAAGGCCCTAGGCCTTGTCCATACCTACGTTTTAAGCTATAGAACTTGGAAATCGGTTCAGTGGTTCGATCTCCAGGTGATTGCAAAGAGTTCCAACAACAACTTTAATGATTTCTCCCCAGTGCTCTACGATAATAATTGCTCTGCCAACGAGAATATTCCAGTCACATCAAAATCGCTACCGCGGTCCTTGATATACCAAGCAGAATACGTTCCAGTTGATTCCTCTTTGTTTAAGGATGTCAGGGCTTTATCATTAAGTGTTTCCAATTTGCTTAGTGTTTCACAGCTTGTCAACCCTGCGCCACCATTTTGTTTCTAAATTGTGCAATTGAATGGAGTCAACAGTGCCTGCAAATATATCCAGGCTGCAAAAATCTTCAAGTATACAAAGCTTTGCTATGATTAAGTATCCGGGTTGCAGAAAATCGTCAAGCATGTTGTTATTTAGCCTCAGTTTTTTTGTAATTTTAATTACATGTTTTGATTTTAATTTAAGTTTAAAAAAAAAAGGATAAATCTAATACATCCAGAAAACGCAATTTTAATCATATCAGCTTCATTAAGGGCAAGATTGGTGGAACGATAGTATAAGGTTGGTCACTCCCAGCTCATTACGTGACGTCACAGGAGGCACGCACACTGGAGCATTTCCGATATGGCCTGTGTTCATGTGCGTAAGCTGTTGAGCAATATTGTGATGGCAGCAGAGGTAGCAAAATCAGAAGCTAATGGGAAAGCAATATACAAAAAAGTTCGAAATAGACCACTCTGACTAAGGACTTGGACCAATCCAAGAAGCAAAAATTCTATTTAAAAATGCATGTTCTCGGCAGAATTTTAAAAAAGCGTTTCAACTTTCTGGTTATTTTAAACTAGTTTATTTGACTTAAGTTTTTTAAATTTAATTTTAATACTTTTAAATTAAATTTGATACATTCGGAAAGCAAAAATTTTAAATCATATCCGCACTACTAGAAAAAAGGCTTGGCATTAATTCTGGAAACCAAAAACATATCTAAAAAAAATCGTAACACATTATTTTAACTCATTTTTAAAATTTTAACCTAATTTTTTTAATAAAATTAAAATTTAATTTTAATAATACAAATTTGTATATATCAAAATTTTTGTTGAAAAATGTATGTAAATTTATAAAAATTTGCTACAGCAGAATACCTGGACTCCCTCAACATAAATTTATTCATTATTATTAATTTTTTTCTATTTGCTGTGGCATTGCTATGTGGTAATTGAAACCAGTATCGGAACCGTAGGGAACTGTACGGAACCGGTTTATTGGTATCGGAATCGGAATTATGCTATCGGTACACCACTAAAAATCGTCCTTGCTTTGTTCCTTTCCAACATATTTGTACTCAGCTGCACAAATTATGTTGGGAAGGAACTAAAACAACCATGGATGGTTGAAATTGAAGACATGAGACATGTCAAGTACCCACAGCAAATGAACTCTATGGATGAGATTCAGAAAAGAGTAGTGGAAGAATTCAAAGAGATTCACAAGAAAGATTCTGTCTAGAAAGATTCATACTGAAATCCGCTTCCAACATAAACATGGAATGTTTTCAACATACACAGGGGATGTAAAAAAAAAAAAAGAATTTTGGAATTTAAGGTAGGAGATTGGGCTGCTGGGACGAAACATGTTCTTACCTCAGCTTCTAAAGGTGTCGCTAAGTCAACACAACCAAAGTTTTACGGAACCATCATTGTACTAAAACACACTGGGAACCTATACTCCTACACACTTCGTCGTGAACTCAATGTAGAATACTGGATACAATCAATATTGCCGACTTGAAACCTTTTTACATGAAGGTGAGCACAAAACTACTACTAATCAACCCAGCAAAGCAATCGAGTATACAAATCCCATAGTATGACATATCAACTGGAACAACAGGTAGAACCATCGTAGCAACACCAGTGCCAGAACAATGTGAGGATGCAAACTGGAAAAAGAAGGGCAAATTAGTTTAAAACACCTATATCTATTGAACTACCCAAACCAGTCACCAAACGCAGAGGGGAGGGAATTCTTCAGACCCACCACCCACTCCCGAGGCATTGCAATATGATGAAAAAGACACCATTCAGTTTCCAGGAGGTGATATACATAACACGTTCAAATCCCTCTTCAAGAGAAGCTCAAATATACATGGAAGTAAGACAGACTGGGATGCAGTGCAGGGTGGTGTAAAATACCTTCGGCAGTGAGGTGCAGGATGAGACAGAATTCCGCATTTTCACTTAGGTTATTCAAATATGTAACCCACATTCATTCACCATTCCACCATCATGTGACGGCCCATTTGATATCATAACTGCAAAATACAACATATGTATGGAGTACGGAACGTCAACAACCATTCGGACGTATGGCAAGAAAGACATATAGTATGTACGGAATGCACTATTCTCCATCATGCCTTCACAACACTACTGCTACACAATAACACTGTTCAGTGTTGTCACATGTACTCTTACTCCCCTGAAAAAGTATGGCAAACCGATCAATTCCGACCCCCCTCCCCCAGAAAAAAATAATTTTTTGGGGAATGCAATTTTGTGGGTCTGCATGAAGCAGCTGAATTTTGTGTGCCATGAGCCAGTTCAAAATGACTAGGCATAAATAAAGGAAGAGTTGGCAATACTCTACTTCACTGTATTGCACCGTTACAAATGTCATAGAGGTCATTTTGTGTGACAATGAGTAACATAGTGTGACTAACGGTACATTCCTAATCCCACCATTCATCGCTCAATACTGAGCTGATTGACGATGTGATCAATGGTTTACAAATTCATGAGGTTTTGCTTTATTGATTTATGATTTATGAGTGATTATTTTATGATTTATGGAGTTCTGATTTACTGATCTATGCTTTATTGATTTATTATTGATTGATTTATGGGTTATGATAGATTCATGGGATCACAGTTGGTCATTGTAATTTGCGTCTATTCTATTATGCTAGGATGTACTTAGTGATAATTTTCAAAAATAAATTGCATGGAGTTCTAATCCCCTATATATACTATTAACTCCCTTCCATCTCCATCACTTTCTCCTCACTAACTATTTTCTGCATTGCCATCAACCAGGTTTTAGATATTGATTACTATAACGAATTCTCAAAATTGAAGCTAATAGTGTGCAAATTGAAACATTCTGTATGGAAAGGAATGATGACGAAAGATATGATGTACTAGCATGTAATGGTAAAAACTGAAGGATTTCCCAAAACTGACGGAATCCAGGATCTCGGTATCTGGTTCACCTCCAACCTCAAGCCTTCCCTACACTGCAGATAGATTACCGCTGCAGCCTTCCGTTGCCTTGCCATTGTCAACCGATGTTTTACTTCGGGCAGCCGCAACACAAAGCTTTGGGCTTTTAAGGTCTTTGTCAGGCCTCTTCTGGAATATGCAACCCCGGTCTGGTCCCCCTCCCTGTTGAAAGACATTGACCTGGTCGACTCAGTCCAATGACGCTTTACAAAGCGTCTCCAGGGCATGGGGAATTTGCCCTATTCTAAGCGTTTGACTGTCCTCAATCTAGACTCCTTGGAACTGCGCAGACTGAAGACCGGTCTCATCTTGACATACCGTATTCTACATGGCATGCTGGGTGCCGAACTTCCTTTTTTCGAGGCTTGCCCGGTCACAACTACATGCGGTCATTCCTTTAAGTTAATGCATCCGCAGTTCAAATCGGAATGTCGTAGAGCCTACTTTTCTAAGCAAGTTGTTCCAGCCTGGAACTCACTTTCCAACTTGGCCGTCACGAGCACCCCTGACTCGAAGATAACCTATCTAAATCGCAACAGACTTTCACATACAAACATTGTCGTGGTCAATGATACTTGTAAATGACTCTACTGGAATGCACACTTGTAAGATTATCCATGTACCAGAGGCTGTAACATTAAGTTGAATTAAACAGGACACAAAGCCGACGGCTCAACAAGAGTTAAATAAATGCAGATGCAAACCTATTTACGTTGCCTTTTGGACTTATATGTCAGACTGCCTGAGCGGCGAATCGAACCCACGAATTTTGAAACTAAAGGCCGAGATCCAACCGCTGAGCCATACTGACACGGCTAAAAGGAAACGTCCATACGCAGCATTTAACCGTTAAATGCTGCCTATAGACGTTTACTTTTGGCCGTGTCAATAAGACTCAGCGGTAGGAACTTGGCTTTGGTTTCAACGGTCGTGGGTTTGATTTCCCGCTCAGGCAGTCTGACATATAAATCCAAAAGGTAATGTAAATAGGTTCGCATCTTTATTTATGTAAAATTAAGTTGAACTCAGCCCTATTGCCAGCATTTTACATTACTTTGCAAGTTTTGCTTCCAGCATGTCGGATTCGGTATACTGTGTGAAATTAAGCGATTTCTGCATGACACGAGTGTTGGGAAGACAATTTTTTGATATTGTATCAGGTTATTCTTTAACTGACATATGTTTATACTTCCACATATGGTATAGGAGACTGCTGTACATATTAAATCAATTAGATTGGATATACTGGAATTTTTTTTTGTAGCCACAGTAGTAATTAAAGTACCAATTTTAAATATTGTTGTTTGTTGTTTTTATTATAATACAATTGTGGAGTGGCAGTGTTATGGAAACTGATCCAAGCAATGTTTGGTGTATTAAAACCTTGAAGGCGAAAAATTACACGCAATTAAACTGATTTAATGTAAAAAGAATTAATTTTTTATTGAATATAATGAAGAAATCTACAATCATACCCGTGAGATGAGCATGGTTAGTAATGATCAGGGTCTCACTGTTTGCACGCTTAATAAAGGGGTGCATGAACTTTTTCCCCTCTTAATTATGGTTTGTTTGTTGGTTGTTTGTGGTCCTTTTGTTGTTCGTATGTCGGTTCATAAAACTTACACATTGCAGATACTAAGTAATCTGTATGGTTACCATTTATGATCCTACATGTGTATACTTTACTTGGAGTAGATTTTACTATTATTATTATTTTGCTTTCTATTAGCAGCATGGTATTTAATGAGTTTTGATTTTTTTCATGAATGTTTCATTTTACCTGTACAGCTAGCTGGCAGTGCCAGTATGTGTGGAATGCTTATCTGTATTAGTTACAGGTTGTATAATTATATATATGTTACATGTCTCCAATTATTAAATAATTTTCTTGCAGCCTGATGCGGAAGTGGAAGTGAGGAGGTTGAGTATTAGGAATAAGGTTTGAGATGCCATGGACGGGGTTAGGGGCATTCTTTTTGGAAGTAAAATTTGAGGGATGGACGTGTAACGGTCCGTTACTGGTTAACTAATGGCGTTACGTATTGTATCTTTATTCAAATGTGTTGGGGTGACAACACAGATGGCTGTAATTCGGGAAATGTCATTATGTGAACATCGACGCTTTTGGAATGCCACCGAAGCCCCTATAAAGTCAATAGTCGAGAGGGATCGCACGTCACACATGCTTGGGTTCCCGCTCTTTTAGGGAGTTTCAGGAAATGGTCCAATGTTCCATGGTCAATGGTCAATGGTCAATGGTCCATGGTCAATGGTTCCAATGTTGTAAGTTTGGCATACCCATCGGTGTCTGCGTTTTTGTGCAAAGTTTTGAGCCCAGGTGGCACAATAGGCTTCCTTGCAAATGGGTTTGTCCCACCACCGCTCATCAAATTTAGTCTGGAATAGCCCATAAGACAGTTATACTTCTCAGGGTGGCAAATTATAAGTTGATTTCGTTGATTTTAACATGGAAAGCAACAGTATGGAAGGAGTTGATTTTATATTAATGAAGCCATCGAAGTCTGCAATATTCCTGATAGTCTACCTCTAGACCACAAGACTACTGTACTAAACTACAAGCTTCGTAATCCATTTTGAACTCGAATATTAATTTAATATTGCAACCCCTCATAGTATCTCGTGCCTGAACAGTTGTAAAGTCTTCTTTACGTATCTCAATCTCGAATTATTACATCACTTTCTTACATATCTCCAGCCCCGAGCTGTTGACTTGTAACACTTTCTTTACATATTTCATGCATTGAACTGTTGTAATACCAGCCTCGAGCTGTTGTAATGCCTTTTTAACGTATCTCCAGCCTTGAGCTGCTGTAACGCCTTCTTTACAGACCTCCTGCCTCAAGCTGTTGTAATGCCTTCTTTACATATTCCCAGTCTCGAGCTGTTGTTATGCCTCCTTTACAAATTTCCAGATTCAAGCTGTTGTAATGCACCTTTACGTGTCTGCAGCATTGAGCTGTGGTAACGCCGTCTTTACATATCCTCAGCTTCGATCTGTTGAATGCCTTCTTTACATATCCTCAGCTTCGATCTGTTGAATGCCTTCTTTACATTATCTCCAGCCTCGAGCTGTTGTAACTTCGTCTTTACATCCTCCAGCTTTGAGCTGTTGTAACACCTCCTTTACATCTCCAGTCTTGAGCTGTTGTGATGCTTCTTTTATATATCTCCCGTCTCGAGCGGTTGTAATACCTTCTTTACATATCTCCAGCCATAGTTGTAATGCCTCCCGTACACAACTCCAGACTCGAACTGTTGTAATGCCTCCTTTATGTATCACCAGCCTCAAGCCATTGTAATGCCTTCTTTGCATATCTCCAGACTCGAACTGTTGTAAACACCACCTCTACGTGTCTGCAGCACTGCGCTATTGTAATGCCTTCTTTATATATATCCAGTCTCGAAGATGGTGTAACACCCCTTTACATATCTCCAACCTCAAGCTGTTGTAAACCCTCCTCTGCATTCCTCCAGCCTTGAGTTGTTGTGACGTTTCCTTTATACAGGGTGATCCGAAGTCCATTGCACCCCACCAAAAGCCCTATAGAAATTAGACATCTGACTCGTAGGACTTTGTTTTGTCCCTAAGATGGGGGCCACCCACTGAGCTTGCGTTGGGGCACCCTGCCCCCCTCAACCCCCAGATATAAAATTTAACTTTTTTCCTGTGAGAATAGACGTTTGGTTCCAATTGGAGAAATATGCGCATGGCACAGATGACGTGAGAGCCGAAAACGGAATGCTAATTGTATAAACGGGATGAGGCTTCCTTGCACGGTGCAAGAAATTGTACGGTGCACCAATCAAAGGTCCTACAGGACTGAGAATACACACCTGACAAATAGAACCAAAGTTTGTCCCTAAGATGGGGGCCACTGTATGAACTTGCATTGGGGCGCCAGCCCCCCCCCCCCTCAACCCCCAGATACAAAGTTTATCTATGCTCCTTAAGCTAAATAGAAAAAGAAAAAAAGTTTGGGAACGTTCAAGCAATACGTCTCAAGTAAGTAATACGTCTCAAGAAATAAGATATTTTCATCCCCCCCCACCCCCGCCCTTCATGATCAATCGTCATCAATTGAATACTTAGCGCATGTGCAGGCATAGGTGATAGTTAGTACCTGAGTTCTTTAATTTATGGGAGGTGTCAGGAATCAACTGCGCAACACAGGGGTACTAGTCGTGTTTATTGTAGGGAACAGAAATAAACTTGGTAACTAGGGAGTTGAGGGGGGGGGGCAGGTGCCCCAATTTAAGGTAATGCATGCCCCCCCCCTAATCTTAGGGACAAACATTTGATGTATGTGTCAGGTGTGTAATCTCAGTGATGTAGAACCTGTGGTGAGTGCACCCGCACCAGACAATTTCCCACACTGTGCAGGTAAGCCCTCATGAAGGCTGGGAGCTACATTGAAGATATAATAAAACACATCCTGTTTATCTCATTAGCATGCCGTTTGGGCAATCAGGTTTGCTGGGTCATGCACATAATTCCGTAATTGGAAGCAAACTTCTATTTTTGACAGGAACAACAAAAAGTTTTATAACATGGGGTTGAGGGGGACAGGGCGCCCCAATGCAAGCTCATGCAGTGGCCCCCATTTTAGAAACAAACTTAGGTTCTATGTGTCA
Source organism: Lithobius niger (assembly GCA_023313725.1). Taxonomy (NCBI): domain Eukaryota; kingdom Metazoa; phylum Arthropoda; class Chilopoda; order Lithobiomorpha; family Lithobiidae; genus Lithobius; species Lithobius niger. The sequence goes on from JAHWFP010030759.1 coordinate 9,768, forward strand.
GGTGTGTAATATCGGTTCTGTAAAACATTTGATGGGTACACCGGACGATTTCCTGCACCGTGCAAGGAAGCCTCATGTGGGGATGGGGGCAACATTGAAGATGTAATAAAACGCATGCCGTTTATACAATTAGCATTCCGTTTTCGGCTCTCACGTCATCTGTGCCATGCGAAAATTTCCCCAATTGGAATCAAACGTCTATTTCTCACAGGAAAAAAGTTAAATTTTATATCTGGGGGCTGAGGGGGGCAGGGCGCCGCAACGTAAGCTTAATGGGTGGCCCCCATCTTAGGGACAAAACAAAGTCCCATGAATCAGGTGCCTGAATCCAATTCTGCAGGGCATTTGGTGGTGTGCAACGGACTTTTGGACCACCCTGTATATCTCCCACCTTGTAATACCTTCTTTACATGTCTCCAGCCTCGAGAACTTGTAATGCCTCCTTTACATATCTCCAGTCTCGAACTCTTGTAACACCTCCTTTACATATCCAGATTCAAGCTGTTGTATGCCTCCTTTACGTATCACCAGCCTCGATTTGTTGTAAAGATGCCTTCTTTACGTATCTCCATTCTTGAACTGTTTTTATGCCTTTCTTAAATGTCTCCAGCCTCGACCTGTTGTAATTCCTTCTTTGCATATCATCACCAGCAATGAGCTGTCGTAACGCCTTCTTTACATATGTCCAGCCTAGAGCTGGAGTAACGCTTTCTTTACGTATATCCAGCCTTGTGGTGTTGTAATTTCTTTACATATCTCCAGCCTCGAGTTGTGTAATGCCGCCTGTAGTCTACATATCTGCAGACTTGAACTGTTGTACACCACTTTTATGTAGTATCTCCAGCCTCGAGCTGTTGGAACGCTTCCTTTTATTTCCAGCCTCGAGTAATGTCTCCTTTACATATCACTAGCTGTAAAGGAGCACCACATAACTGGGCGGCATTTTTGCTCAAATTTGCTCTGGTTTATTTATTTATTTATGTTCATAAAAAACTTATTTTCTCTATTTTCGTTGTGCTTACTAACGATATCGACGGCTTCAATGTTAAGTAGCAAATAACAGTCTTATGTAACTTATAACTGCGACTCAATAATTCACATTTTTGTTAGTAAATTAAAAGCATTACAAAGCTGTTTTTGCCGGTATTGAATTGGTGTATCAACATAACTTGTTGTGCAACCTTTTGTTGATATCCGGCAATTTGCCGAAATTCTAGATTCCTTAATCCTTGCATGTTTATCTTGGATAAGGTATTCTACACATTTTTTTGTAGAATTTGTTGTCTAATGTTGCCACATCGTCCCTTTTAATACGATACGCCTGTAGTATTTCATTTGGTAACAATCTGGAATTTATATACTTTGATTTCATTACTAAAACTATAAACACACATCGCATAGTACCCAGGGACTCTTAACTAAAACTGTCTTTTGAATATGTAAAAGCCACTTATCCAGAGATTCCCTTGAGCCCCAGTTTTGCATAACCGCCCCATATTTTGCAAAGTTTAAATTACATTAAATCAAATAGCCTACATGAAACCACCCAAAAAATGGCGCTGTGAATTTTGCGCCCTAGTTTAACCACCCTCTCTGATTAGTATGCAATTCAAATGGATCCAAACCTGCATTTTCCTTTGGTCGGTTCAGATGGCGTAACTGTTCGTGTCTGGCTTTGCTTCACAACCTTGCCAATATTGTTGTCGGGAACGACTTTAAATGCCCTATAGAACCTTCAAATTTGATAGCAGAGAGCTTTACTATACTTCCCCCCACTATTTTCGTATAATGTTGTATAATGTCGTAGTTGTTTTGCATTATCGGCTGGTATTACCGCCAAGTAACAGTAGATCATCCCATTGTAGACATCCGATTGTTACAAAATTGATTGTTAATGATAAAAAGGCGGCTCACTAGCAGACTTGTGTCTGTTAACTGTAAGCAACTGAAAGCATATTTTGGCATGTTGAGGATAAATCCCAATGCGATAGAAATGTTTCAAATTGAGTAAAATGTAAGGGGAAGAGTTAGAGACTAAGAAAAACTAAAATTTAAAGGATGAGTATCCACCAATCATAGAGAAAAAGATGCGTCAATAACGTTGTTTTTATGTTACTGTCTAGCTAGCTAGCTGGCTAATAAGATTTTTCCCATGTTAAATTCCACAGACTTTTTGCTAATGGCTAGCGCAAAATTGAGAAGGCCTACTACGTACCTGAACTTTTGCACACGGCTGCATGGTGATCTGAGGATGGTCCTTTTGTCGGTTTGGGGGTTGTAGGGGTCAGGACAAATGTGTGGGAGGGTTTTGAAATTTGCCCCCGGCAAATTAAAATTTCGTTTCTTTTCCAAGTCTAAGCAAAGTTCCGAAGATTTTAAGCAACAATGGCTCGAACAATCAAGACTGGTCCTTAGATTTATTGTAAAAGCCTGGACGAACTAAAAACTGAACTGTAACGAAGGACGTTGCCATGGATTGCGTAAGAATAAAGGGATGCACGTTAGATGATGGTTACACAACAATACGAGACTACACCAGCAAATGTGTTTTTTGTTAATAACCCAAAAATAAAATGCTTCGCGTTCTACTGTTTTAGTAACAGCGACCTTAGGTGGTTTCTGCATGAGTAAATGTGAACGAAATCTTGAAAAATTAAGGGGAAGGTGCAGGGATAAACAAAACAACTGAAGGGGATGCGCTGATTGAGTGAGCGAAGCGAACGAAATCAGCGATTGCTAGCCAGTGTGTGTAAAAATGGGATTGAAGCATCTTAAACAGACGATGTAACCTTATGTATGTTCACAGTCCTATGAAAGTTGTGATGTCCACCCAAAACCAAAACTGGTAGAAAAACCCGCCAAGTTTCCAAACACGGTCGGCTTTTGAAGGTAGTGATATCATTCAACCAGGGAAAGGCCGCCAAGGTTAATCCTATTAGCCAAGTTAATCGCACCCAATAATACTTTAGACGTTAAACGAAAACTTGCTACAGCGAGTAGCAATCTTCAAGTTTTCATTTAACTTTCGAACTATTAGTCGGTGCGATCAACTTGGCTAATAGGATTGACCTCGGCAGCCTTTTCCTGGTGGACTGATATCACTACCTTCAAAGGCCGACCGTTTTTGGAAACTTGGCGGGGTTTTCTACCAGTTTTGGTTTTGGGTGGCAATAATAATCGTCGTGTCAGAAATAGAAAATTTTGAAAGAAGTGCGTTTTGCGATTTTGATGTGAATGCCATGAACGATTTTAAATGTTCAATGGAACCTTCTTCACTTTTGAAGATACACTGTTTTTTTTTTTTGTTTTTTTTTATCATATACTAGCCACATCGTTCGCTTCGCTCGATCCATGGGCGTCAATCTATGCTTCGTGTAATTTCTTTGATGCCAAGAGCATCACAAAATCGATGTACTGATTATTTCACCGCAAACTAACTGCACTTGTTGCTACAGTTCGTTCATCACATTCCTCAGCACATCTACATTTCACCTACATTTTTCAAAACATACGATTTGTTTGTTTGCACGTTTGTAGTCTTCTCCTCCAGAAGTAATGCCTTACGAAGGTTAGCGATGAAAGATTGAGAGAGCAAAGCGAAACCACTCATTGAAAAGAGTTAGTTTACGTGGAAATCGCACGCTTTGCTCGCTCAATCCACGCACCTCCGTGCTTCAGAAACACGAATGGCTAACACCCTTTTAAAACCAGGTTTGTGGTTTTGATCAGGGCCGTAGCGAAGGGTAGTTGGTTGGGGGGGGGGGGGGGGGGGGGACTCTCATTTTTCCAACTCATCTTATGATTTTGCCGACTGGATAAAATATGACAGTATAATGTTTCCAGTAAAGTATTTGTTAGAGGCTCCGGCAAACTCAGCTAAGGGGTCTGGGGCAGCACTGTATGCTCCCCCAGCGGGGTCCGGGACGGAGCCCCGGAAGCTGAAGCATCTTACGCTATTTTAGTGCTTGTTTCTGTCCTCCAGTGAATACAGAATCAAGAAATTGTCAAGTAAATTTTGATGATTTTTTAAAATTCAATCTTTAGAATGGCAGGTTTTGTAAAAATTTTATTGTGACCTATCATGTTTTTTTAGATATTTTTTTTTTTCCAAATTAAATTAAACCGAATTCAGTTTCAGTTTCAGTATATAAACAGGCCAGCTGGCCAATGACAATTGTGGGATGGCTTAATTGTACATATTGGACCTTTAGGCTAAAATGAATGACGATGACTCCTGTGTGCAAGCATGGGCAGCAGGGGAGGGGTCAGGGATACAGAAAATAAAAAAAAAATGGACGAGCGACAGGTGAAATATAGTGAAATCTTTCTCTCAGTTTTATCCCAAACAACAAGGTTTGGAGGAGTATTATTGTAAAATAAACTTTCACATTTTAAAACAAAAACATGCTCCAGTTTTAAAATAATAGAGCGTCGAAAGACGAAAGAAATGGCGAAACCTTTTACCTCAGTTTTGTCCAAAACAACTTGAGGTAAGGAGAAAAGCTTCCGCATTTGGTGCTATACTAAAAAAAAAGCCTAACCTTGAGAGGGTCCAAAAACTTCATCACTCCCCCTTTCCTCCGGCCTTCCCCGGCGATAAATAATTACCGGTCCCTTAGGGTAATTTTTGCCCTCATTTCGTGGCCTTTGGGTCACTTTTATCCTTTAGTATCTTAGGAACTCTTATCGTCAAATTTTGGACCTTCGTAGTTCGAAATTGTTAAAAATTTTTAACGGTTTGATTCGAAAAATGTAGTTGTTTCTGCATTAGTACAAATTCTAATTTAGTGGCAATAGGTTAACAGAAAAAGGACAACAGAAAAACAGCTGATTCAATTTTTCCAACTCGGGTTTTTGATTTTGCCAACTGTACCCATCAGTTTTCATGAAGTACAGCTTTGGTTCACTTTCTGTTTTAACTAAAACCAAGGCACTGATGGGCTGGCAGACGAACTAGTAAATTAAATAGGCAACTCTGCATTAATTTTTAAGATTTTATTTGATTTCACAACTTTAGACGGCGATAACTTGGCAGAAGTCCTTACTAACTTTTGTTTTATATGCTGCGTTTGTTGATGTTTCTGCTTTACCAAAGAAACGTTTTAAATCCTGGCAGTGATGTTGTGTTTTGGTATATTAACATAACAGTAATTTTCTACCCTCCTAAAATACCAGTTACGAGTTGCTCCACGCTGAAACCCCTTCTGAGCGTCACTGTCTAACAGAAGAAGAACTATAAGAAGTAAAATAGCCAACTCAATTTTTAGTTTCGCAAACTGTGTACGATTTTCATGTTGAGATCATTTAGATGTTGCCACTTTAATGAGGATGAAATGAAAGAATAAAAAATAAAGAAAGAAATCACAAGGCAAAGGGTTAACGAAGCAAGCAGTCTGCATTAAAGACTGGCCTGGTGAGGAAACCTGTAGCCAGTACCCGCCCCGGTAACGCAGTGGTTAGAGCGCCCGGCTAGTATACGGGATGTCTTGGGTTCGAGTCCCAGTCGGGGCAGTTGTCATTTCTTTCTTTCTCAGACTAGTGTATTGTGTTTCCTCACAAGGCCAGTCTTTAATGCAGACTGCTTGCTTCGAATAAAAGCACTAAAAGTAGCCAACATTTTAAAAAGCCAGCGAGTGCACATTTATACAGTAAAATGCGACGTTTCAGTATTTTTCATCCCGTTGTCAAGCAAAAAATATTTTACAGCATATGCTACTAGTCACAAGATACACTCAAATGGTGTCCCATTTTAGAGGAAAGCGAGCCAGAGCCGTAAATGTTAAAAAGCCAGGGGGCGCGGAATTGTATCGACACGGAGTTATGTTAACTCCTGAATTTTCTTAAATACTGACCCCTGTGTGGACCCGGAATTACAGTAACTCCGGATTCGTAATTTACTTCAAAAGTGTCTGAAACAATCCGCAATTGTAGTAACACGGAGTAACCATTACTCTGGATTTTTCTGAAATTCAGACGCCTACACGGGACCCGGAATTACCGTAAATCCGGACACGTATTTTACTTTAAAGTAGCTTGCAAATTGCAGTAACACGGAATTACCGTAACTCCGGCTTTTTTGTGACTTTGTGACTTTGTAATTCCGATGTAGAGACACGGAATTGTAGTACGGAATTGTAGTAACAAGGAATTACCATAACTCCGGATTTTTTTGTGACTTTGTGACTTTGTAATTCCGATGTAGAGACACGGAATTGTAGTACGGAATCCCGACTCAGCTTTATCGCTGACTGGGCATCACTTTTTATCTTTTTAACTTTTTAACTTTTACTGCTTATGCTATAAAATATTTTTTGCTTGGCAACGTGATGAAATATTCCGAAATATCCCATTTTACCCCATAAATTGCACTTGCTGGCTGCTTAAAACGTTGATTTTAAAACATAATGTTTAGTGTGCTCGCTGATACGTTGATTTTATAATTTAGTGTTATTTAATGTTTAATGTACTTTTTTATCTTCCCACCATCTCAGTCCATGTCGTAGTTGTTCTCACGAAGTCAGGTGGTGGCAGTAGTTTGGGGAGGGGAGGGGGGTGGGAAGAAGTGTCCTTTTTCCTTCGTTTGCCAAACGATTTTGCCATTGGTAATAAAACTCGATCAAAGCGAGCTCTGTCTTTCTAATACATATAAGCTTAATTGTGGTTGGTTGCCAGTAATTCAGTAATGATCGTAGCTCCTGAATCCAAATACTGTAAAAATGGGTAGAATTTTTGCTAACTGAACCATCGAAATAAAATTATAAGACACTTAACCTACAAAATTATAAAGTGTGATGGTAAAACACCAAGCCCAGTTTGCAAACTTCTGCGGACTATTTTGTGGGAATGATTTGGCTTAGCAACCAAACGGCAAACGCGAATATATCTGATATTTAAATAAATACGGATGCAAACACCTATTTACGTTGCCTTTTGAACTTAAATGTCTAGTGCAGGCAGTAAGGTGCTAAAATCGGCCTAAACCTGCATTTTGTGATAAAATCATGAAACTCGGTACAGTGTTGGTTTGCACCAAGGTGAGTAAATTGAGTCGAGGAGACATCGCGATTTGTGCCTTGGGGGAACCCTAGCCCCCCTCCCTATTCCCCATACAAAATTGACAAAATCTGTATTTTTTTGTGATGAAAGCTTGAAATTTGGTACACTGGTAGATTTTACCAAGTTGAGTAAATTAAGTCGAGGAGACATCGCGATTTCGGCCTTGGGGGAGCCCTAGGCCCCTCCCCCATATAAAATTGCCAAAGTTCGTATTTTTTGTGATAAAAGCTTGAAATTTGGTGCGCTGGTAGATTTTATCAAGTTGAGAAAATTAAGTCGAGGAGACAATGTTTCTTGAGCTTTGTTGTGCTGTAACAAAATGAAGTAAAAATGGCGAATGCATGGTCCTATTAGCACAGCGGCTGGAGGGTTGAATTGTTTGCTTTCTGTGAAAAGCATGCAGATGGATGCACATGACAGGTAACTAGGAAAAAATAGCTATGATAGCAAGTTCAAAACCCCCATGGGGGGGGGGGATTTACCCCTAAGTACACAATTCTGGACAAGAAAGTTGATATTCATTTTTAGTCTTCTGTACAGCCGTACCGGCTGAGAAGACTATTGCAACGACTTTGTCCGTCCGTCCGTCCGTCGCTTTTTTCAACTTCGCAACGGTACCAGAAATTGACGACCACTGTTTACAACGTTCGATTCAGTGTCAAAAGTTAGTTAAATATCATGGCAAATTAAAACATCGTTGCCTCCTTATAGCTAATAGACTTCTTCGATGTAACTATATTTAAATAATAACATTTCATCGTCGAATTGGAATCCTAAAGATTTGTGTTAACGCAGCCGTAAAAACAAATACATTTTAGATTCGTTTTAAAGAGTCCTGTCGCATTGGTGCATGAATGAATAGGCTTACCGTCAAACCAAATTCTCCATTAGGCCTATCTGCTACTTACGAAACTAAAACTGCCGTTAACAAAATTAGGCCTAAAAAATAAAAATTAGGTCTAAAATCACGTTATCATGGCAATTATGCCTAAAACGTAAAATAAGCTTAAAAGCTAACACATTTGTAACGGGCAAATGGTTACTGTTTTTAGATTATATAATAGCGATAGCTGTTGCAATGCGTGATAGAGAAGTGTGCCTCACTATTGTTAGTGGCAGAACTGTACAGAAGACCGGATGCGACTAGGTAGTCGCTGTAGCCGCTTGTTTGATAAAAGCAACGTTATTGAACCCCAAAAAGTTTACCTCTTCTTAATTTGCACGAGTGCTCCACTGTTGAATTGGTTGTTATGTTGACCTTTGATTTCAAATTGCTCTTTCGAGCTTCCTAATAACCCGAAATGGACATGCGTAGGCTTTTCTGAAATATTATATGGGGATCTATTCTTTCCATCAATCCTAACCAAAATTGTTAGCTTAGATAGGGACCGTTCTAAACAATTTCGGTTAGGATTCGTGGGAAGAGTTGATGCCCACCTTTCAGAATATTCTAAGCATGTCTATTTCGGGCTATTAGAGGAATCGGAAAACCACTTTGAATTCGAAAATCACCACAACGGTTTTGCCGCTTCACCATTACTTCTTCACCTTTAAATTGACGTAGGACGATCCCTATCAAAGTTAAACAATTTCGGCTAGGATTGATGGAAAGAATATAGTATACCCGCCTAGACATCCTAAGCATGTCCATTTTCGAGCCATTGGAAAGCTCGTAAGAGCACTTTGAAACCGAAGGTCACTATAACAACCAATTGAACAATGGAGTACTCCTGTAAATTAAGGGGGGGGGGGGGAAATT